>PVKV010035930.1:0-16151 GCA_004027835.1 Alouatta palliata
CTGTAATCCCAGCACTTTGGGAGGCCGAGGCGGGTGGATCACGAGGTCAAGAGATCGAGACCATCCTGGTCAACATGGTGAAACCCCGTCTCTACTAAAAATATAAAAATTAGCTGGGCATGGTGGCACGCGCCTGTAGTCCCAGCTACTCAGGAGGCTGAGGCAGGAGAATTGCTTGAACCCAGGAGGCGGAGGTTGCGGTGAGCCGAGATCGCGCCATTGCACTCCAGCCTGGGCAACAAAAGCGAAACTCCGTCTCAAAAAAAAAAAGAAAGCTTCACCACTATTCATAAATGATGAATAAAAAAGGCCAGGTAAGGTGGCTCATGCCTGTAATCCCAGCACTTTGGGAGGCCAAGGTGGGTGCATCGCTTGAGGTCAGGAGTTTGAGAGCAGCCTCGGCAACATGGTGAAACCTTGTCTCTACTAAAAATACAAAAATTAGCTAGGCGTGGTGGTGCACATCAGCTACTCAGGAGACTGAGGCAGGAAAATCACTTGAACCCAGGAGGTGGAGGTTGCAGTGAGCCGAGATCACGCCACTGCACTCCAGCCTGGGTAACAGAGCCAGACTTCGTCTAAAAGAAAAAAAAGGTACTGCTTAAATATAACAGAAATTGGGATCTCATGTCCTAATTCAAGGAATTTAAGGCTATTACGCATTTTAAAGTTCTCATGTTTAACCTTCTCATTTTATCCTTCTTTATTCAAGAAAATCCATAATACCAAGTGTTGGCAAAGACGTGAGGAACTAGAACTGCCAGACACTGCTAGCGGGAGTGGAAACTGGTATAACCACTTTGGAAAACTATTTGACAGTATCTACCAAAACTGAACATATGCCTTACTATGATCCAGGAGTTCTACCTGTGGGCATAATCTTTATGTATGGTGCTTATGTCCACCATATATAAAACAATGTTCACAGCAGTGCTATGCATAATTACACAAAACTGGAACAACTTTCATGTGCTTTGAGAACAGAATGGGTAAAATAAATTATAACATCTATTCATACCATGGGATGGTACCAACAATTAAAAAAAAAAAAAAACACTGCTACAGAGAACAAGGTTGATTCTTATTATTACAATGTTGAGTAAAAGAAGCTGCATGTAAAAGACTACACAATGTTGGTTTGGTTTACATGAAATTCAAAAACAGGCAAAAGTAATCTATGGCATTAGAAGTCAGAATAGTGGCTACCTGGGGAGGGGGTACTGACAGAAAGGGTAGAATTGCTCTATATCTCAGTCTGATTGTAGTTACTTGGTTACATACATATATGAAAACTAATGGAATTGTACTCTTAAGATTTGTGCTTATTTACTGTGTGCCAATTATACTTCATTTAGAAAAATCTGGAGAGAGATATATAGAAATTTCTGAATTCTTTCCTAAATATGAAAGAATTCAATGCAGCTTAAATACAGTTGCCAAGTACTGATGCTTATACCTTTAGAAAGCCCATTATGCTACTGAAAAGTGCACTTTACTTAATATCATACATAACAGAAAGCTAGCATTTTGTATTAATGGAATCTGAAAAACATATTGCACTACATATTTGAAATTACAGATTTACTAACTAGTAAATGTAAATGTTTAGGAACTAAACACGCTTTTTTTCCCCACTCTTTCCCCCTTGATTTGCTTTTTTTATTTTTTTATATTTCGGAATTATTTGTAACAAAAGCTATTGGATACAATTCCTGCACTTGTATATTGCAAATGTTTATTTACCACACAGACTTCAAGTTAAAATCCTAGCTAGAAGTTAGAATCCCCTTTCATAGCTGAAGGGGACAGGGACGGACTCCCTCACTGCACAGATGAGGACGCAGAGGCTGAGGGAGGTGAGTGTCAGTCCCAAGGTTGCAGACCTAGGACAGGGACCCGAGCTCCCGGGCTCCCAGAACTCTGTCGCCTTCAACCCAAATTCGATTCAATCCTCTCATCTTTCCAAATAGAAAGCTGATGCGAATGGATCGGAAGACTTTTTTTTTTTTTTTTTTTTACAATAACAACTATGCTACCCAGCAGATTGTTTGGGGACAGTCCTCGAAGTCCTTGAAAACCCCGCTGAGGTTTAATGCCAGGATAAAAGAGCGTAGAAGAAAGGGACAGCTAGTATTTTAATATGTAAATCTATTTGCATAATATTTCCTGGGTAATATGTAAATTTGTTTGTATAACATTTCCTAGGTAAACTATTCGCTGACCCAACTAAAATTCGGCGGGGCCGGCGGGGGTGGGGGTCGTTATTGAGTGAGGATGACTCGCTCTAGGGGACAACGCGGACGCATTTTCCCATCAGGGTTCTCTCCATAAATCAAAACCTCAAAAGAAGAGTTAAAGACTACACCCAGGAGTCTACAGCATCCAGAGGTCGGTCCAGGAGAGGTCGTCGACCACCTGGCGCCGAACTCGCGGCCGCAGACTCCCACGGACGGCCCAGCACCCGAGCGTGCGGACCGAGCGTGCGGATCGAGCTCCCTCCGACCCCGCGCGGCGCCTAGGCAAGGCGGCCTGTGAAGTCCGGGCCGCCACTCGGGACCCCAGCCCGGGCCGGGGAAGCGATGTTGGATAAGAGGGAAGAGGACGCGGGGTGGGAAAAGCCGGGGACACAGGCAAGTAGTGGGCGAGTCCGGAGGGCGCGAAAGAGGGGAGGGGCGCGGGAGGCGATGGAAGGAGCGAGCGCAGGGAGGAGCGAGGCGGCTGGGTGGAGGAGGCGGGCACCCTGGTCCACAGTGCGGAGTGGGGGCTGAGGGGCCGCGAAGGGCTGCGAGCGGGCGAGCGGGGCCTTACCGAGCAGCGGCAGCCGGCCGCCGCCGCCGCGCGCCAACGCTGGCATGGCCTCCGGAGCCCGGGGTCCCCAGGCCGCGCCGGCCCAGCCCTGCGATGCCGCCTGGAGCGGCGCGCCCCGCGCTGCAGGTGGCTCTCTTAAGGATGCGCGTCACCGACCGCAAATTCCCTCGGACTGGTGCAAAGTGGAAGGGGGGAGGAACCCTCTCCCCAGAGGCAGGGGCCGAGGCGGGAGCGGTGAGGTTGGGCCGAGCCGAGAAGCCGGTGCCTGGCGCAGGGCTGCAGCCCAACCCACGTGCCCGCCGCAGTCCGCAGCCTGCGCTCGGCGGCCCCCGGGGCTCCGTGACTGCGGCGGGGAAGACTGGGCGCGATCCCGCCGGGGAAGTTGCACGGGCTCCGCGGCTCTGCTACCTTGCTGCCCCTTTGAGTCCCCGAACCTGTCATTTGGATCCGGGGCGTGGGGACTGCAGGGAGCCACAAACCGCCCTCCTTGAGCGCTGGGATCTTTGAGGCCCTGAGAAGGGCGCTGAATCCGCGCAGCACGCTGGCGGCGCGCATGAGGTCTCATTCCATTCCCTGTGGATCTTAATTGTGGATTGATTTCCTTTGTCTCTCCCTCCATCTCCTAGGATGCTCAGGACCCAGTCAGCAGCGGGATCAAGAAAAACAGGCTGGGTTTCAAAATCAACCAAGGCAATTAGGGAGGTTAACAAAGAGCCTTCAAAACAAAACATACAGAAAATACATCCCAGAGGATACCGTGAATCATCTGCTGCATAGTTCTTGTTCTTCGCCGCATAATTTTTCGAGATGAAGATTATTATTTTCCTTGCAATAAGTTTAAGATTGGAAAGCTCTGGATGCCGGTTCTGGTTCTTCCCTTACTTAATTGGCTGTTTGATCTCCACAAACCACTTGTCCTCTGTTTACTCATCGTTAAGGAAAGGGGTAGACCAAATGGTTTATAATGTCTCTCCCAATTCTAGGAATTTCATGTTCTTAATTATTTTAATCATTTTTTAATAAAGCATGAAAACGGACTGTTTAGGCCATACAGTTTGCTTCCTTAGATGTTGTCTACAGTACAATAATTCTTTCCCCTGGTGTATTGCAGAAACTTTAAAATATCCACCGTGGTGCAGCCACTATGGAAAACACTATAGAGCTTTCTCTAAAAATTTACACTGTCACTCAGGCTGGAGTGCGATGGCACAATCTCAGCTCACTGCAGCCTCTGCCTCCTGTAATCCCAGCACTTAGGGAGACTGAGGCAGGCAGATCATTTGAGGTCAGGAGTTCAAGACCAGCCTGGCCAACATGGTGAAACCCGGTCTCTACTAAAAATACAAAATTGTGGGTAGGGTGGTGGGTGCCTGTAATCCCAGCTACTCAGGAGGCTGAGACAGGAGAATCACTTGAACCCAGAAGGTGGCGGTTGCAGTGAGCCCAGATCAAGCCATTGCACTCCAGCCTAAGTGACACAGCCAGACACTGTCTCAAAAAAAATTAATTAATTAATTAAAATAAAATTCCAGACCCTAGGAAATTTTATAGAACAAATAACTTGGTTTCATTAATCAAACTTTGTAAGAAAATAAAAAAGAGAGGGAACGTATAGATTAAAAGAAATCTAAGAGATATATTAAGGCCATTATAATATCAAGCAATTATAATGTGCAATGTAAAGATGTTATTTGGATGCTGATTCAAGTAACCTGAAAAATATATATAAAATAATTGGGAGCATGTGATCATTGGTTTTAACTGTTATATTATTTTATAAAAAATTATATGTGTGATGATAGCATTGTTATGTATATTTAAAATAGTTCATATCTTTCCAGAGGTACACATGAAATAGTTACAGATAAAATGATATGAAAAGGGAAGGTTGAGGGGAAATAGGGAGTGACAGTTATTGGGAACAGGGTTTCTTTTTTGGGATGATGAAACTATTCTAAAATTAAATTATGGTGATGGTTGCTCAACTCTGTAAATACACTAAAAACTATTGAATTGGCCAGGCGCGGTGGCTCACGCTTGTAATCCCAGCACTTTGGGAGGCCGAGGTGGGCAGATCACGTGGTCAGGAGTTCGTGACCAGCCTGGCCAACCCAGTGAAACCCTGTCTCTACTAAAAATACAAAAATTAGCCGGGCATGGTGGTGCATTCCTGTAATCCCACCTACTTGGGAGGCTGAAGCAAGAGAATCACTGGGACGAGGGAGGCAGAAGTTGTGGTGAGCCAAGATCACGCCCCTGCACTCCAGCCTGGGTGACAGAGCTAGACTCCATCTCAAAAGAAAAAAACAAAACAAAACATTGAACTGTACACTAAATAGGTGAACTATAGACATGTAAATTAAATCTCAGTAAAGCTGTAAAATATGATATAAAGTCAGAGATTGTCTTCAAAATCATCTGATGTGGAGGCTTTGAGTGGAGGGATTAAAATTGACTATGTGTCACCAGTAGTTGCACCTGAGCCATAGTTCATTATACTTTTCTTAGACATTTTCTATAATAAAAAGGTTTTGAATAAAAAAAGACTTTGAAATATTGGACAAGTTAAATTATCCTGAATGTGTGGAAGATGACTCGCCCCGCTTAGAACTCATGAGCTGCTTTCTTTTTTTTTGTTGAGACAGAGTTTCTCTCTTGTTGCCCAGGCTGGAGTGCAATGGCACAACCTCCGCTCACTGCAACCTCCACCTCCTGGGTTCAAGCAATTCTCCTGCCTCAGCCTCCCGAGTAGCTGGGATTACAGGAATGCGCCACCATGCCCAGCTAATTTTGCATTTTTAATAGACAGGATTTCACCATGTTGGTCAGGCTGGTCTCGAACTCCCAACCTCAGGTGATCCACCTGCCTCAGCCCCCCAAAGTGCTGGGATTACAGGTGTGAGCCACCGTGTCCGGCCATGAGCTGCTCTTTATTGTCTTTTTATTAACCCACCTAAATGGGATGAATAATAGCAGAAACCTGGAATCTGTTTCCATTATGTAAACTTGATGGCACACAGGTAAACTGCAAAACTCCAACACAATTTTGTGATAATTGATAGTTCTTCTTCTATGTCTAAGATGCTTTCAAAATAATCATCTTAGAATTCTTGGCAACAGGATGGGGCGCAGTGGCTCACGCCTGTAATCCCAGCACTTTGGGAGGCCAAGGCGGGCAGATTACCTGAGGTCGGGAGTTCAAGACCAGCCTGACTAACATGGAGAAACCCCATCTCTACTAAAAATACGAAACTAGCCGAGCATCGTTGTGGCCTCCTGTAATTCCAGCAACTGAGGAGGCTGAGGCAGGAGAATCACTTGAACCCAGGAGGCAGAGGTTGCAGTGAGCCGAGATCACTCCATTGTACTCCAGCCTGTGCAATAAGAGTGAACTCCATCTCAAAAAAACAAAACAAACAAAAAAAAAGAATTCTTCGCAACAGATAATGTATTAGTTTGCTGGGGCTGCCATAACAAAGTACCGCAAAGTGGGGGTGGGAGTGGAATTAAACAAGAGAACTTGATTGTCTCACAGTTCTGGAGGCTAGAAGTCCCAGATCCACGTGTTGGCAGGGTTGGTTATTTCTAAGCGCTGTCATGGAGAATCTGCTCCAAGCTTTGTACTGGCTTCTGGTGGTTTGCGGGCAATCTTTGGTGCTCCTTGGCTTCTGCTACATCACCCCAACCTCTGCCTTCAAGTTCAAGTGGCAGTCTCCCTGTGCACGTGTTTGTCTAGCACTGTGTTTGAATTTGCCCCTTTCATAAGGATATCGGTCATATTGGATGGGACCCACCCAGTGATCTCATTGTAACTTGATTACCTCTGTTAAGAGCCCATCGCCATATAAGGTCACATTCTGAGGAATAGGGGGTTAGGACCTCAAAAATGTCTTTTTTAGGGGGACACAATTCAGCCCTTAATGTGTAGATTTTAAAATCAATAGAAATTAATTCATTTGCTTCATCTATAGTCATTAATTGATATATTAAGTAGATTTCAATTAATATTTTACTTCTACAAAAAATATTTAGCATGGGTAACTTTTAGAAGTTAACACAAAAATGGGAGCTGTTGAAAATTATGCTTTCAAAGAGTTTAAGGTTTAAAAAGTGTACAAACTGTATAACATGACAGTCGCTAAATTTTTAGAAGTTATGTGTATGCCTACTCAAATAACCAGAAGACAATACACCAAAATGCAAACTGGTCATCTCTGACTCACGGCCTTAGGAGTGAGAGGGAACTGATTTCTCCATTAGAAATCTAAGGCTCAGAGCTGTTAGGTGACCTACCTAAAGTCTCAGAGCCAGTAAGAAGCTGAATGTGATTAGAATTCAAATTGGCTCATATCCAAAACCTTTGCTTTCAACCATTATGGCTCAGAATAACAACTGCCACCACTTGAGTTCCTAAAATGTGCCAAACATTACAATTTCACTTTGTTTCACTTAATACTAACAACAATCCCATAGGTTAGGTATTTTTTCCATTCCAAAGAAGTCTAATAGCAGCCTAAACTTTGAAGCAGGGAGAGATGGATGATTCAGAAAGCCAAAAGAGGCCAGGCGAGGTGGCTCACCCCTGTGGTCCCAGCACTTTGGGAGGCTGAGGCTGGTGGATCATGAGGTCAGGAGGTTGAAACCATCCTGGCCAACATGGTGAAACCCTGTCTCTACTAAAAATACAAAAATTAGCTGGGCATGGTGGCACACGCCTGTAGTCCCAGCTACTTGGGAAGCTGAGGCAGGAGAATCACAGGAGAATCACTTGAACTCTAGAGGCGGAGGTTGCAGTGAGCTAAGATCATGCCACTGCACTGCAGCCTGGCAACAGAACAAGACTCGGTCTCAAAAAAAAAAAAAAAAAAAAAAAAAAAAAAAAAAAAAAAAAAAAAAAAAAAAAAAAAAAAAAAAAAAAAAAAAAAAAAAAAAAAAAAAAAAAAAAAAAAAAAAAAAAAAAAAAAAAAAAAAAAGCCAAAAGAGGGAGTTCATGGAAAGAAGACAAGTTACAAAGTTGTAGGTGTCTGTGGTAAGGACGAGTTGGCTCATTTGACACTGTCAACAATAACTAAGGACATAAAGGGTTTGAACAACTAATTAACAAGGAAAGAGTTAACATATCTATATAGAATTTATATCCTACAAGCAGACAAATCTTTTTGGAGTTACATGGCATTTTATAAATATAATCGTGTGTCACTTAATAGGGATAGGTTCTAAGAAATGCATTGCTAGGCAATTTCATTGTTGTGCAAACATCAGCATGTACTTACACAAACCTAGATGTTAACCTATTGCATGCCCAGGCTATGTGGCATAGCCTGTTGCTTCTAAGCTACAAACCTATATGGCATGTATTGTACTGAATACTGTAGGCAGTTGTAACACAATGGTAGGTATTTGTAGATCTAAACATATTGAAATATAGAAAAAGTACAGTCCAAAAACAGAACTATAATCTTATAGGATCACTGTCCGTCTTGATCAAAATGCTGTTATGCAACACACGACTGTACTACACTCTCTGATCACACTAGGCTTTTTCTAAGTTTGCTTTTTCCCTCCTTTGAGCTGGGACATGGATGTGACAGTCATCCCATTCTGACAATACATACATGAACAGCACCCTAGGGCATGGTGGAACAACACAGAAGGCATTCGATTTGCATGAGCAACTCCAAAAGCCTGGACTACCTACATCCCTCTAGACTGTTTTCTTGTTTCCATGTCTTGATACTTGTGTTTGTGTCTGTATGACCAACTCTGATTCACCTTCTAGATCCGTCCCTGACTACTCTATCACTACCCCCAGCCACATGTGACTCAGGCACATCCTCTCGTTTCTCTCTTCCATCTGTCCCACAGTACCACAGCTCTTAGCCTCTATGTTTGTCCCACTGTTACCTGCACCTCATCCTCCAACTGTGACTCACGCTTGTATTCCTAGACCTTAACACAATGACTGTGCATAGCATGCGCTCATAAATCAATAAATATTCATTGCATCACTGGTTGGATTTATTGATAAGTTTCTTCTTTTAATTTTATCTTATTTATTTAATTTCTGTTTTTGTTGTTGTTGTTGTTTTTCCACCAGAGGATATTGACAAGTTTCTAAAAAAAAAGTTTTGTTTTGTTTTTTTGAGACAGGGTCTTGCATTATCCACCATGTTGAAGTGCAGAGGTGTGATCATAGCTCACTGTAGCCTTGAACTCCTGGGCTGAAGCAATCCTCCTGCCTCAGCCTCCTGAGTAGGAGGGACTACAATCCCCCACCACCACACCTGGCTAATTTATTTATTTATGTTTTTTTGTAGAGATGAAGTCTTAGTGTTGTCCAGGCTGATCTCGAACTTCTGGCCTCAAGTGGTCCTCCCACCTTGACCTCCCAAAATGCAGAATTTACAGGCATGAGGCACTGTGCTTTACCAAAAAAAAAACCTGTTTAATATGGAAATTTTTAAACGTACACAATAATAGAATAATATAATGATATACGTATCCATCACTCTGTTTCAACAATGACCATCTTTTTGTCATTCTTGAGAATGAGTAGAGCCCCAGAGTGTAGTTTTTGGAGATAACGTTTTAACTGAAAAGGATTACTTCAATTGGGACATTTTGAAATCCCTGTGGCAATCTGGTAAGGATGTATTTTCAGGACTTTTATTTTAGGGGGTAAGGGTCTTCAAATCAGGATCTGCACTTTAAAATAACAGTGTAGAGGCAATAAGAGAAATATTTATTCTTTATTCCCAAAGGTATATAATGTAATATTGCTTGACAGTCACATAAATATTTGCACCGAAGTGTTACAGATGCTTTGATAAAAGCATGTGCCAGGCATACTAGGGTCACAGTGAACAGTGCGGCCAATTTCCCGTTAAACATTCCCTTCACTATGGCCTTAGAAACCTGGCTTTAACCCAAGGAAGCTGCTTCCTCTGTAGCTCTTTTAAATGCTACAGAGGAAGCGGTTGGAAGAAATTCTTATTTCCCCCAATTCCATGTATGATGAAGCCTGGAATGTTAGCATTCTTCTAGCTCTCCAATGCTAATTACAGATCATTACCCATTTTTTTCTCTATTAAAAGTAATATTCTTGGCCAGGCATGGTGGCTTACACCTGTCATCCCAGCATTTTGGGAAGCTGAGACAGGCGAATCACCTGAGGTCAGGAGTTCGAAACCAGCCTGGCCAACATAGTGAAATCCCCATCCCTATTAAAAATACAAAAATAGGCCGGGCATGGTGGCTCACACGTGTAATCCCAGCACTTTGAGAGGCCGAGGTGGGCAGATCACCTGAGGTCAGGAGTTCGTGATCAGCCTGACCAACATGGAGAAACCCAGTCTCTACTAAAAATACAAAATTAGTCAGGATTACACATGCCTGTAATCCCAGCTACTTGGCAGGCTGGGGCAGAAGAATTGCTTGAACCTGGGAGGCAGAGGTTGCTGTGAGCCGAGATTGTACCAGTGCACTCCAGCCTGTGCAACAAGAGCAAAACTCCGTCTCAAAAAAGAAAAAAAAATAATGGTGGTGCACACCTGTAGTCCTAGCTACTTGGGAGGCTGAGGCACGAGAATCACTTGAACCTGGGAGGCAGAGGTTGCAGTGAGCCAAGATGGTGCCACCACACTCCAGCCTGGGTGAAAGCAAGACTCTATCTCAAAAAGAAAAAGAAAGAAAAGAAATATTCTTTTTCTAGCATAAATATACATGTCAAATGCAAAAAAAGAAAAAAGAAAGTATCCATAGGCACACTCACACTACCTGTACCATCTGGTAACCATTTACACTTTGATGCCAGTCTATATAGTTTTTTCTCTAGGTGTATATTTGTACATAGATCTAGACATATATTTTTAAAATAGAATTATCAGATACATGCTACTTTTTTTCTTTAAAAAAAATTGACCAGGCATGGTGGCTCACGCTTGTAATCCCAGTAGTTTGGGAGGCCAAGGCCAGTGGATTACTTGAGGTCAGCAGTTTGAGACCAGCCTGGCCAACATGGTGAAACTCCGTCGCTACTAAAAATACAAAAATTAGCCGGGCGTGGTGGTGGGTGCCTATAATCCCAGCTACTTGGGAGGCTGAGGCAGCAGTGAGCCGAGATCGGGCCATTGCACTACAGCCTGGGCAAAGAAGCGAGACTCCATCTCAAAAAAAAAAAAAAAAAAAAGAAAATATTGTCCACGTTGATTATGCCACAACATTACTGTTAAGTTACTCATTCCATGATACTAATGAATCATAATTTATGGACCCAATACATGTTGTTACACATTTTATAGGTGTCTTTGTTTTTGTTTGTTTGCTTTTTTTTTTTTTTTTGAGACGGAGTTTCGCTCTTTGTTACCCAGGCTGGAGTGCAATGGCGTGACCTCAGCTCGCGGCAACCTCTGCCTCCCGGGTGCAAGCAATTCTCCTGTTTCAGCCTCTTGAGCAGTTGGGACTACAGGCGCACGCCACCACACCTACCTAATTTTTGTATTATTATTTTATTTATTTATTTATTTAGAGATGGAGTCTGTCTCTGTCACCCAGGCTGGAGTGCAGTGGTGTGATCTCGGCTCACTGCAACTTCCGCCTCCCGAGTTCAAGTGATTCTCCTACCTCAGCCTCCCGAGTAGCTGGGACTACAAACGCTCGTCGCCACGCCCGGCCGACTGGCTAATTTTTTGTCTTTTAGCAGAGACAGGGTTTTACCATGTTTCCCAGGCTGGTCGCCTACTCCTGAGCTCAGGCAATCCGCCAGCCTTGGCCTCCGAAAGGGCTAGGATTACAGGCATGAGCCACCGGGCCTGGCCATTTTTGTATTTGTAGTAGAGATGGGGTTTCACCATATTGGCCTGGCTGGTCTGGAACTCCTGACCTCGTGATTCACCCTTCTCAGCCTCCCAAAGTGCTGAGATTACAGGTGTAAGCCACCGCGCAGGGCCAGGTATCTTTTTTTTTTTTTTTTCTTTTTTTTTTGAGACGGAGTTTCGCTCTTGTTACCCAGGCTGGAGTGCAATGGCGCGATCTCGGCTCACCGCAACCTCCGCCTCCTGGGTTCAAGCAATTCTCCTGCCTCAGCCTCCTGAGTAGCTGGGACTACAGGCGCACGCCACCACGCCCAGCTAATTTTTGTATTTTTAGTAGAGACGGGGTTTCACCATGTTGGCCAGGATGGTCTCGATCTCTTGACCTCGTGATCCACCCGCCTCAGCCTCCCAAAGTGCTGGGATTACAGGCGTGAGCCACCGCGCCCGGCCAGGTATCTTTGTTTTAACATTCAGTTATTATGGCTATGCATTTCATTTATTTAATTGTATTTTTTATTTTTACAGATTCAGTCTGTCTGTGGTGCCCAGGCTGGTTCAAACACCTGGGCTTAAAGAATCCTCACACCTCAGCCTCCCAAAGTACTAGGATTAAAGGTGAGAGCCACTGAGGCTGGCCAAGGCTGCAGATTTTAGAACTCAGTTTTTTAATTTTATTTATTATTTTTTATTATTATTATTTTTTTTTTATAGAGACGAGGTTTCACTACGCTGGCCAGGATGGTCTCGATCTACCGACCTTGTGATCCACCTGCCTTGGCCTTGCTAAGTGCTGGGATTACAGGCATGAGCCACTGCACCGGGCCAGACCTTAGTTTTTTGAAGCTTTTGGGCTCAACTTACAAATATTTTCATTTAATTTACAAATCAAATATGGTTTTGAAATTTAAAACACTCATCTTACTTGTACTTTGATAAATAATCATCTTATAAATTTAAATTATTTAATTGTATTAAATCTTCCTAAACATTCAACACCTCTATGAAATTCTCTTAGAAATTTCAAACTAGTCACATATTTAGTAAATTTATTCCTCTGTAATGTTTCAAACACTTAATAAAAGTCTAATCAAACTTTCTCAGTATTTAAGAAGCATTTACATGCAGAATTAGGCAAAATTTGTACTTTTGCTAATTAGATTCCATCACGTTTACACAGTGATTACAAACGTAATTAGCTATATCTTTCTAAGTATTTCAACTAAAAATATAAATCTAATACGTCTGATGCTCTTAAAACATATGAAACACCTCAAATCATGAACAAAACACAGAAACTATTAAAGATTGCAAACTTATTACACCAGTACAAAAATATTACATTATAATTTTGCACCAATTATTTTTATTATCTAAAAACTTCCCAGAGTTGCAAGTTTACTCACCTGCCTAAGAGGAGCTCAGGATGGTTGTGATTTGTACTTAGGATTACAGGTTGTAGATTTGGCATCAGGAGATGGAAGCTGGGTGCACCTTCCAGGATAATTCACACAGGCCAGTCTCTTTGGCTAGTTCAAAACACGTTTTTTGTGGGTTTTTTTGTTTGTTTGTTTTTAATTAAAATCTGGCTTGTCATGTATTCCTCTTAGCCACGACCACTTTTTTTTGAGACTCTGTTTCGCTCTGTCACCCAGGCTGGAGTGAAGTGAAGTGGTGAAATCTCAGCTGACTGAAACCTCTGCCTCCTCGGCTCAGGCCATTCTCCCACCTCAGCCTCCAGAGTAGATGGGACTACAGGCATGTACCACCATGCCTGGTTAATATTTGTATATTTTGTAGACATTGGGTTTTGCCATGTTGCCCAGGCTGCTCTGGCACTCCTGAGCTGAAGTGATCCCCCTACCCTGACCTCCTCCCAAAGTGCTAGGATTACAGGTGTGAGCCACCTGGTCTGGCCATCACCATCTTTAACTGTAAATGTCTTACACAACTTTTCACTTCCTGAATTGAGTGGAAGGAATGTTGCACTCCCAGCCAGTTACTCTCACTCATTTGCACCTCTTCACCCCAACACTTTTCATGATGACAAATATCCATCCTATTGTCTACCCTTAAAGAACGCAGATGCCCTTGCCGCCAACAACTTTGACCACAATTTACCAGTCCATTTCTATTGTTATACTTTGAAATCCTCTATCTTTGAAATTTTAAATTCAATACCCTAATCTGATAACAACTCCCAATCTCCTCCCTGGTCTCCCTGGTCAGCATTTTTTTTTTCTTGTTGCCCAGGCTGGAGTGCAGTGGCATAATCTCAGCTCATTGCAGCCTCCACCTCCTGGGTTCCAGCAATTCTCCTGCCTCAGCCTCCCAGGTAGCTGGGATTACAGGCATGTGTCACTACGCCTGGCTAATTTTGTATTTTTAGTAGAGACGAGGTTTCTCCATGTTGGTCAGCCTGGTCTCCAACTCCCAACCTCAGGTGACTCGCCACCCCCACCGCCCCCAGCCTCCCAAAGTACTGAGATTACAGGCGTGAGCCACAATGCCTGGCCTGGTGTGCATCTTAATTCAAGTCTAATTAGATTTCTGTGATTAAAAATCTGCTAGAATTAGTCTGGAAGGTGACTTTTAAAGGAAGGAAAGGGAAAAACATGGCTTGATAGAGCCAATATAAAGAATCTATTATCAATTCGAGTGATTGCTAGGTGATGGCCCTGTAGGGAGAGATCACTAGCTGAATTCAGGTGGCAAACAGAAAACTCCTGTTGCGGTGCAGTGAGAGATGAAGGTAGTGAAATGAAAGGATGGGGATCAATTTTATATGAGGGATTTAATTTGAAATGGGAATTTGGTGATATTCTCAGAGCAGCACAAGTTTTCATGCCATGGAAAGGCAACGGGAAAATGTAAACCTTGACGATAACACAAGAAAGTCTCCAAGGGTGCCCAGTGACTTACTTGTCTATAAACAAAGCCATTCCTGAGCACTTCTGGCTATGAAATTTCAAAATACACCTTTCAGAGAATTTTACTGACACTTTCATGATTTTAGAGGATGAACTAGATTTCATAAATTTTGTTTCCTCTCCTTTGCCCCCTGAAAATCGTGAACATAATCATGAAAATCTCAGCATTTCAGCAAAAAACGATCAAATGTCTTCAGTCAGTTAGGATTGCTATTAAGTATATACGCCAACAACATTTCATTTCATCTCCAGATTTATGGTTAACAAAAAAGAATCCTATTAACTAAAGACTGTCTCTGCTTGAATCATTCTCAATTATTCAAGGGATTATTAATGGATTTCAGTTAAAGTTAAAATGGCTCACAACTAGCAACCTTTATGCTGGTCCTAAGAATCTCCACCTCCTGGCATTCATGCTTTTGTATAATGCCCTCCCCTGAGTGTATGACCTAATGACTCCTTTCTGACACAAAGAATGTGGCAAAATTGACAGGATGTCATTTTCACAATTTGGTTACAAAAAACTGTGGCTTCCAGACTGAGCAGCAAATTCAGACTCTGCCTCTACAAAAAAATTTTAAAATTAACCAGATATGGTGATGTGAGCCTATAGTCCCAGCTGCTTGGGAGGCTAAGGCAGGAGGATCTCTTGAGCCTACGAATTTAAGGCTGCAGTGAGCCATGATCACATCACTGCACTCCAGCCTGGGAAATGGTGAGACTTTGTCTTAAAGAAACAAAGCAGGTTCTTTCCTCTCAGAAGCCCCTCTCTCTCACTAAAGAGAGAGCTGTTCTCCTTTGTCTTTCTCCTATTAAACCTCTGCTCCTAAGAAAAACAAAAACAAACAACAAACAACAAAAAAAACAAAGCAAAACAAAACTCTAAAAAACTAGCCTGGGCAACATGGCAAAACCCTGTCTCTACAGAAAATACAAATAAACTAGCCAGGCCTGGTGGCGTGCGCCTGGAGTCCCAGCAACTCAAGAAGCTGAGGTGGGAGGTTCACTTGAACCCGGAAGTCCGGGCTGCAGGGAGTCGAGATGGTGCCACTGCGCTCCAGCCGGGCAACAGAGTGAGACCCTGTCTAAAAAAATAAAAATCAGACTGTTGCTTCTATCTTGTTTGCCCTCTCTCCTTCTGAGAGAAGTCAGCTACCATGTTTTGAGCTTCCCCATAAAAGGTCCGTGAGGCAACGAGCCAATGGACAACAGCCAGGGAGGACCTGAGGCCTGACAACAGGCATGTATTAGAGCTTACAAGGCAATGCTCCTGCAGTCAAGCCTTAAGATGACTGCAGCCCTGGCTTTGATTACAGTTTGTGGGCCAACCTGGGCCAGAAGAACCCACCTAAGCCACACCCAGATTCCTGACCCATAGAAACTGAGATAATAAATGTTTGTTTGTTTTTTTTTTTTTTTTTGAGACGGAGTTTCGCTCCTGTTACCCAGGCTGGAGTGCAATGGCGCGATCTCGGCTCACCGCAACCTCCGCCTCCTGGGTTCAAGCAATTCTCCTGCCTCAGCCTCCCGAGTAGCTGGGACTACAGGCACGTGCCACCACGTCCAGCTAATTTTTGTATTTTTAGTAGAGACGGGGTTTCAC
>PVKV010035931.1:0-16116 GCA_004027835.1 Alouatta palliata
TAGAAAATATGAAAGAATCCACAAAATAAACCACTAGAGTTAATAATGAATTC
Source organism: Alouatta palliata (assembly GCA_004027835.1). Lineage (NCBI taxonomy): Eukaryota > Metazoa > Chordata > Mammalia > Primates > Atelidae > Alouatta > Alouatta palliata. The sequence goes on from PVKV010035931.1 coordinate 54, forward strand.
AGCAGAGTTGCAAAGTGTAATATCAACATGCAAACATCAGTTGTGTTTCTATATACCAGCAATAAACAATATGAAAAAGAACTCCATTTACAATAGTATTTAAAAGAATAAAATACCTAGAAATGAATTTAACCAAGAGAATGACATGTACACTGAATACTATGCAAATTGCTGAAAGAAATTAAAGAAGGCCTAAATAAATAAAAGGATGGCCCAGGTTCATAGACTGAGAGACTTCCTAATGTTAAGATGGCAATACTGTACAAACTGGTAAAAAGATTGAAGGCAATCCTTCTCAATTTCCAATGACTTTTATCAGTAATGAAGAACCCAATCCTTAAATTCATTTGTGATTGTGGGGGCCCCAAGTGCCAAAATAATTCTGAAAAAGAACAAAGTTACAGGGCTCACATATGCTAATTTCAAAAATTACTACAAAGCTACAGGAATCAGAACATTGTGGTACAAACATTGTGGATAGATGCACAGGCCTATGAAACTGAATTGAGGATTCAGACGTAAACCTATTCATCTATGACCAGTTGATTTTAGACACAGGTGCCAAGACTATTTAATGTGGAAAGAATTGTCTCTTCAACAAGTGGTGCTGGAACAACTGGATATCCACATGCAAAGGAATAAAGTTGGACCCTACCTCACACCATATACAAAAATTAACTCAAAATAGATTGTAGAAATAAATAGAAGAGCTAAAATTATAAAACTCTTACACAAAAATACAGAAGTAAATCTTTCTGACCTTGAGTTAGGCCACAGTATGTTAGATATTACACCAAAAGCATGAACAACATAAAAAAAAAATAAATTGGACTTCATCAAAATTAAAAACTTTTGTGCCTCAAAGGGCACCATCAATAAAGTGAAAACCCACAGAATGGAAGAAAATATTTGCAAATTTTATATCTAATAAGGGATTTGTATTCAGAATAAAGAATTCAACAATTTTATTGATTTTTAATAACAAACCAATTTAAAAATGAACATAGGATTTAAATAAATATTTCTCCAAGAAGGTACAAATGGCCAGCATGCACATGAAAAAATGCTCAACATCATTGTTAGATAAATGCAAATCCAAACCACAATGAGTTACCACTTTAAACACCTACAGTTGTTATAATAAAAAGGACAGTAACAAGTGTCATCATTAATGTGGAGAAATTGGAACACTCGTACATTGCTGGTAGCAAAGTGAAATGATCAGCTGCTTTGGAAAACAGTTTCATGGTTCCTTAAACAATGAAACATAAAGTTTCCAAGTGACCAGCAATTACATTCATATGTATATAACCAATAAAATTGAAAATATGTCCTCACAAAAATGTGCACATGAATAATCATAGAAACATTATTTATGATAGCCAACTAGTAGAAATAACCCAAGAATGGATCAACAAAATCCATACAAAGAACCGTTATCTGGACACACACACACACCCCCCCAAAAATGAGGCACATATACATGCTACAAAATGGAACCTTGAAACCCTTATGCTAAGAAGCCAGACTCAAGAGGCCACAGATTGTATAGTCTCATTCATATGTATGATCCATTTATATTAAATGCCCAGAAGAGAGACATAGTCACAGAGACATAAAGTAGATTAGAGGTTGCAAACGACTGAATGGTAGGGCAGTGGCAGGCTGGGGGTGGGGAGGGACTGCTAATGGGGTGGACTCTCTTTTTGGTGTGATGAAAATGTTCTAAAATTAGACAGTGGTGATAGTTGCAAAATTTCATGAACATACTAACAGTCACTGAATTGTACACTTTAAAAGGGTGAATTTTGGCCGGGCGCGGTGACTCACACCTTCTAATCCCAGCACTTTGGAAGGCTGAGGCAGGTGGATTACCTGAGGTCAGGAGTTCAAGACCAGCCTGGCCAACATGGTGAAACCCCGTCTCTACTAAAAATACAAAAATTAGCTGGGCATGGTGGCAGATGCCTGTAATCCCAGCTACTCAGGAGGCTGAGGCAGGAGAATCGCTTGGACCTGGGAGGCAGAGGTTGCAGTGAGCCGAGATCATGCCACTGCACTCCACCCTGGGTGACGGAGTGAGATTCTGTCTCAAAAAAAAGAAAAAAAGGATGAATTTTAGGGTGTCAATTCTTTCTCAATAAAAACGTTATAAATAAAATGTTGTAGCATCTTTTACCTATCCAGTAGACAAGTCCTAAAATTATGATAAGACATAGTACTGATGAAGGGTATGGTTAAGTAGGTACTATGTATGCTGAGGGTGGCAGTACAAATTGGTGCAGCTTCTTTCAGGAGTAACTGTACAGTTTCTACCAATATTTACAATGCATCTACCCTTGGATTTAGCATTTTCAATTTTAGCAATATGAAATATTGGTATATTCATATAGGTACATAAAAGATTTGGTAGATTTATAGGTAAATCTGTAAGAATAATCTGTAAGATAAATTGTTGGATTGGCAAAATTCTAATAAGGTCTGTTAAGTTAATAATATTATACCAGTGTTAATTTCCTGATTATGATAACTATATCATTGTTAGATAAGCGAATATTAGGGAAAGCTGAGAAAAGGACATATGGGTACTCTACTATTTTTGTACTTTTTTTTCCTAATTTGAAATCATTCCAAAATAAAAAGTCATAAAAAAGAAGATATATTATTAGGTGAAAATGCAAGGTGAAGAACAGTGTGTATTCAGTGTTCCATTTGAGCGACCGTAATGAGGCACATAAGCATATATTCACTTGTATGGGCACAGACTATTTCTAAAGTGATAAGTTGTTAAAAGTGGTTGCCTCTGGCCAGGTGTGGTGGCTCACGACTGTAATCCCAGCACTTTGGGAGGCCGAGGAGGGTGGATCACCTGGGGTCAGGAGACAGAGACCAGCCTGGCCAGCATGGCGAAACCCCATCTCTACTAAAAATACAAAAATTAGCCAGACATGGTGATGTGTGCCTGTAATCCCAGCTACTTAGGAAGCTGACAGGAGAATCACTTGAACCCAGGAGGTGGAGGTTGCAGTGAGCCAAGATTATACCACTGCACTTCAGCCTGGGCGACAGAGTAAGCTGGGCAACAGGGCAGGACTCCAGCTCAAAAAAAAAAAGAGAGAGAGTGGTTGCTTCTGTGATGACAGGAAGACTGGAGCAGAAGGGATACTTTATTATTCAGGGTTATACCACAGAAACAGAGCCAGTAGGAGAGAGATTTGTTACAAGAAATTTGCTTACATGATTGAGGGGCACTCACTAGGCAAGTCTGAAATCCATAGGGAGGGTGATCATGAGGGGTAGCCTGAAAACTCTCAGACAGGAGCTGATGCTGCAGTCCATACACTTTTTTTTTTCCAAAAGAAAAAGCCAGATTTCTTTTTTCTCAGCTCTGCTTTTAAGGCATCTCAACCAATTGGATTAAGCCTACCCAGATTATCTAGGGTGACACACTGTAGTTTAAATCACCTGATAGTAGACATTAATTACAACTACAAATTACCTTCACAGCAACACCTAGATCAGTGTTTGGAATTAATGGCTACCATAGCTTAGCCAATTGATACATAAAACTGACTATCACCAGGACTTAAAAGTTATAGTGCACTATCTTATTCTGCTTGAACTTTTTTATAACCATGTGTGTATTGCTTTTTCTATTAAGAGCAGTGTATTAGTCCATTCTCACACTGCTGTAAAGAAATACCTGAGATTGGGTAATTTATAAAGAAAAGAGGCTTAATTGCCTCACAGTTTCACAGGCTGTACAGGAGGCATGGCCGGGGAGGCCTGGGGAAACTCACTCATGGCAGAAGGGTGAAGGGGAAGCAAGCACATCTTCACATGGCACAGAGAGAGAGAAGAGGAAGAAGAGGAAGAAGGAGAAGGAGAAGGAAGAAGGAAGAAGGAGAGAAGAAGAAGAAGAAAGAGCTACATACTTTTCAAACAACCAGATCTCGTGAGAACTCGCTATCATGAGAACAGCAAGGGGGATGTCTGCTTCCATCATCCAATCACCTCCTACCAGGTCCCTCCCCCAACAATGAGGATGATAATTCAACATGAGATTTGGGTGAGGACACATAGCCAAACCATATCAGGCAGCTGCATCAATGTTCCAAAAAGAAAAAAGTAGAAACAGTGTTAGTGCTCTCTGGCCACGGAGGTCATGATTTCCTTCTCTCAGGCAGCCAGCTCTCTCCTCATCACACCAGCCTAGCATCCTGTCTCTTCTTCAAGATCTATATTTGCCATCACTGTCTGTCTGTTTGAGAGGACACATCTTCATTTGCATCTTCTTAACCATTTGCAGTTTTTTCAATCCCTCCCTTTCAAGGGGAGTGGCCAGAGTTTAAAAAGCTGTCTTCACCCTCTTAACCAGTTAAATGGCCCTCTCCATGAAAAGAGAGAACCCTTGACCTCATCCCAACACCCAAGTCAGGCTATGCGAAGTTGGGCTGTTTATTTCTCATATCCACCATCTGGAATGTTGTGGTGAAGAAAGAGAGCCCAAGCTCCCATGGACCAGGACTGAGAGAACCCACATCAGTCCTGATGGTAGGAGACACAAGAGAAAATAATATAGAAGTGAAAAGGGGCAATCCACATGACTCTTCTACTTATAATAAACTGAGACCACTGGACCCAAAATATAGTACAGTGGGGTTAGATAAGACTGTCACTCTTGGATAGCCATCAATGTGGGCTGAGGCCTGGGGTAACCACTGCCCTCTCATGGAAATCTTTAGCTGCTCTGGGGCCAGTTACCATCTCTCACCCTCTGAGAAAATACATGAAGTCCCCAGTGCCCTGGATGCTCACAGTGACTCATCTACTCTAACTTTTGCTGGGAAGGGTGACCGTCACTTGTCTTGCAGCTGTGGCGGTTATTCAAACCCTGATATCGTCTATGCTGGAAACCAAGATATTAGTTTAGAACAGGTGAAAAAGAAACCTAATGGATCAGTCTCTCAGACATGAAGAAAGCAAGCCTCATGTCTCACCCTGATTTGACTGCCCATGCGCTGGCCAAGACTGCCCCAGTAGACTCTTGGAGCTATTAAGGAGCTGCCTCAATGTCGGACTATGCAGGTTCCATGTACCTGATCCTACATCCTTGGCGTATTAAACCTTCTGGTTCCAAGGACTCGTTCCTACTCTACACGCAACCCCACCCAAGAAACTAAATTCTTTCATCCCAAAGTAGACTAATATTGGGATGGCCCAGTATTCTCATATAATCAAGAAAGAAGTGAATCGTATCACATATGCAAATCCTCTATCCTTCTGAAAAATAACTGAACTGACTGGTGTAATAACTGTAAAAGTCATTCCCTAAGAGAAAACAAAATAAATTCCAACATGAATTAGAGAAAAATATAATGAAATAGATGATGCTGGTGCATTGAAATACTTACTGACTTAATATCTCTAGCTTAAAGTGCCATGTAAATTTAGCACATTTGAGGATCTACAATCAATTTTATCCATAAAAGAAACGATCTAACTTTCACAGCAATATTTTGCCCATTTTGATGGTAAAACATTAAGAAATGCATGTATTTTCTCAGTGAATCTCAAGCACGATAGATTAGGTCTATTAACTGAGTGAATGAAAACAAGTTTTAATCTTTGTAGTGAAATAAATTGTGACTCCCTATAGCAGAAGTTCCCTGTCAAACCACTGAGCAGTTAACACAAAGAATGTACTTTTATTCACAAGTTTCATCCTTCTTTATCAGCTCTTTCTACATTTTGAAGCACTTTGACATATACACGAAACCCTTAAAATAGAAACTCCAAAAGCAGTCCCTTGGAAGTTGATGCTGAGTTGTGATGAAAGTATGACTCTTTGGGAATTTTCACTATGGAGGTCTGGGGAGGGTGAGGACTCTCACCCTGGGACATGTCTTTATGGGGTCATACATCTGCCCTCCTATAGCAGGAAGTGCCCAGCCACACTGACCCAGCAATACCTGCTCCCCATAAAGGAGCTTACTGTATCCACAGGCTCCCTTGGAAGCCAATGTCTAGCCCCATGCAAAGGACACAGCGAGCAAAAGTCTATCTAGGGTCGAGTCTCAGGCTCATCTTGGCAGAAGTGCTGGGAGCCCCTGACTGCAGTCAGAGTGCAGCCCACCTTTGTGTTTCTGACTTTTTCATTCTTCCCTGGGAGCCACTGTCTGTAGACCTCAGTTCAAAGCTGAGGGTTTTTTGTTCTAAAAGTTACAAAATCATGCAGATTTCTCTCTGGCCTAAGGTAGTTGATATTTCATGGACTAAATGACCCCCAAGAGGCCATGGAGAATAGAGGACAGGAGAGAAGACCTTGAGCAAGTCCCTGGCCCTCTCTGAGTCTGGGGAGAAGACTCTTCACAGGGTTGTCCATGAGGATTCGGAACACAGTAGATTCTCAGTACAGGATCCATCACTCTCATTTTATTTGGATAAGAAGATACTACAGCATGAGATCCCTGCCTTTTATCTCATGAAATGGATAGAGACTAACAAGGAGGACAAATTCAGAAGGCTATTCTTCCAACCAGGAAGTCAGGGACAAGGGGCACAAGAAGGGGTGGGCACCCCGAGTTGGTGTGAATTCAGGGATCTTGGAAGGTTTCCTGGGTGTTGAGCTGGATCTGAGAGGAGGGCACACTCTCCAACTGGGAGAGAAGGAGAGTATTTCCCAGCAGGATCTCTGCTGGGGTAGATATTTCAAGACAGAATCTATGCCACTGTGCAGGAGGAATTTCAGGGCAGGATCTATGCTGCAGGGGCAATATTTCAGGGAAGTATCTATGTTACTGTAGGGGGAGGAGATTTCTGGACAGGATCTATGATCCTGTGGTGGGGAGGGGGTATATGTGTATATATATATATATATTTTTTTTTTTTTTTTTTGAGACAGAATCTCGCTCCATCGCCAGGCACCAGGCTGGAGTGCAGTGGCGCGATCTTGGTTCACTGCAACCTCTGCCTCCTGGGTTCAAGCAATTCTCCTGCCTCAGCCTCCCAAATAGCTGGGACTACAGGCTTGCACCACCACGCCCAGCTAATTTTTGTATTTTCAGTAGAGACGGGGGTTTCACCATGTTGGCCAGGATGGTCTCGATCTCTTGACCTCGTGATCCGCCCACCTTGGCCTCCGAAAGTGCTGGGATTACAGGCATGAGCCACCACACCCGGCTGAGGGTGTATATTTTAAGGCAAGGGTTTTGCTACTGGGAGGAAGGGGTCAAGGTCAGAGGGTGATGGTGTGTGGGGATGTTACCGGGGAGAACTCATGGTATCCAGAGCTAGTGAGATGCCCAGGAGGTCCCCAGTGTTCATGGGCAGAGCCTTCTGCCTTGCAGATATAGGAAGGTTGACTGAAGTGGACAAATTCCTCATTTTCAATAAAGAAATTAGGCTGTGGCAGGTAGGTAAGTTTCTTAGTAACTGCTCCCCCAGGACTGCATTTTTTCTGGGTGTAATCTGTTTGTGTGTGTGGTAGTGGCTTGGGTGGGAGATGGGGTGACTATATGACAGGCTGTGGCAGATCAGAGGTCAGTTTCCAAACCATGCTCTGTCTTCTTGGTGCAAGGATAAGGCTCCCCAAGGAGAGCTTCACAAACTTCTAGGTCCCCAGCAACACTGCAGGTTGGGCTGGTGGTGGGAGGTGTGGAGCAGGTACAGGAGAGAGAGGCCAGGGAGTGGGGGTGGGGTAGTGACAAGCTCCTTAAAGCCCTCAGGGACCTTGGGTCAAGGGGTGCGTGAGACCCAGGAGGCAGGCAGCCGACCGAAGCAGAATTTTGGAGTGAAGTGAACATTTTAAATTTTCTTAGAAAGGCCTGTCCCTACAAAAAAAAAAAATTAAAAATTCATGCAGAGTGGTGGTGCGCGGGAGGCTGCGGCAGGAGAATTGCTTGAACCCGGGAATTCGAGGCTGCAGTGAAGCTGCAGTGAGCTAGAATCAGGCCACTACTCTCCAGTCTGGGCGGCAGAATGAGAACCTGTCTCAGAAAAAAAGGGGAAAAAAAATGCTAGAAAGGGAGAATGAGAATTGACCCTTACTGGAAGGTTTTTATGTGACAGTTTCTTTATATGTGACATCTCACTGACATCAAACTTCATCATTGTCTAAGCCTACCCGGTACCCTATTGCGTGCTTTCCCTAGGGACTCGTTAATATCCCTTTCAGTCCCTGAGAGGTGGATTCTAATCCAGAATCCCCTGCTAGGCCTGCTAAGCCCTGTGACCCCTGTTTCACCCCTGCCTCAGGAGTGAAGGAGCCCGCCCATCAGATGGCAGCAAGGGGGCGCCTGGGCGGAGCCATGCTTCTTGCACCGTGCACTTGCCCTGAGCCAGGCACTTCATGGGGCTTAGTCCTGTATCTGCTCACCAAACGTGCAGGGCCTCGCTGGTACCCCCACCAGGGTCAACCAAATGCAGTGGGATCATGATGCTCATGATCCCACTTATATTTCAGGATATAAGGTTACAAGCAAAAGGAAGCCTAAAGATGAGAGTACATCTATATTTGGGGAGGAAAAATGAATTTTTTTTCCAAACTGTAAGAATACCTACTTCCTACTGCCCAGAGTGAAACCTTTTTCTCTCTTATTCTTGATACTTTAATCTGAGCTAATAAAGGTCCCTTCTCTGCACCCAGTTTTCTCCCCATCCTCTATTTCTTCTTGCCTTATTTAAAATGTCATTTCCCTCTATCCCTTGTATGTGTCTTTTTCCTTCACGCCATTTTTTCATGTTTTCGCTTGAGACAGCGAGCCTGGTATTCTGATGCCTTTATCTAAGGGGTTTTCCCTAACCCTCAGGACAACCCTATAAGCTGTGGCATTGCCCCATTTGAGGCATGAGAAAACTGGGGTTCAATGCCGAGTAAGTGGAACCAGCTGGAGGACATCTACTTAGTCCTCCCAGGACACATGCAGGCTGTGTGGAGCCCCCGAGCTGATGACTGACGCGGGGGTTCCCTCCCTGACCCCTTGCGACCTGCAAGGTGAGAGTCAGCCCTGCTCCTCCCTCTTCTCTCTCCGCCCTTTTCTGTCGCCTTCGGACAACTTGTTACACTGTTTCTTCCACTGCCTACACGCCCATTGGCCCGCCACGGCACATCCCCATTGGCTGCGGCAGTGAGGGACAGCCGCGATTGGTCCCCACTCCTGTAACGAGGTGCCAGACTCAGACAAGAGCCGCGATCCCCACTCCGGCGCGCGAGGCGGGCTGACTGCTGTCCCAGGAGTGGGGACGTCGCGTGCACAGTCGGCGCGTAAGTATCCTTTGAACCCTCCTCTCCAGAAGGGAGCCCTTGAGCATATGACTGTTTGTGTAGATGCAAATGAATTCGACGCAGTGGAGCCAAACAGGTGAACTTTTAGCGCTGAGTTCACAGGAGGCTTTGTATCTGTCACCGGGGCTACCTACATTTTTGAGAATGATTCTGGATTATTACTATTTTTATTATTTTGAGATGGAGCTTCGCTCTTGTTGCCCAGGCTGGAGTGCAATGGCGCTATCTCTGCTCATTGCAACCTCCACCTCCCAGATTCAAGCGGGTCTCCTGCATCAGCCTCCCGGGTAGCTGGAACTACAGGCGCGTGCCGCCGCGCCCGGCTAATTTTTTGTATTTTTAGTAGAGACCGGGTTTCGCCATGTTGGCCAGGCTTGGTCTTGAACTCCTGACCTCAGATGATCCACCTGCCTCGGCCTCTCACAGTGCTGGAATTACAGGCATGAGCCACCGCACCCGGCCAATTCTGGATTATTTTTACATAATCTGATATAGATAGAGAATCAATGGAAGCTGCCTGTGATTTGCAGTACATTATCCAATGTATTATATTGTTTGCCTGGGGCTTGCTAATGAGAGTGGATCACACTCAAATATTTTGTAGAGTGATGCTTAAAAATGAACATTTCTCTGAAACGTGGAGAAGGAAAGGGCATTTTTTAAAAGTTTAGCCTGGGGAGTTTGTTAAATGTCAGCTCTGAGTGGATATTAAACAATTTCAATAGGAAAACATGTAGTAATGAAAGTATGCTCTGCTTTATAGCTGAGAATTAATAAAAATATATCATGTAACAGTGTTAATCCTCACAAAATTCCCTTTTAGAAGAAGGTATCAATGAAGCTGCCTTCTAACTTTGTCAGGCTGAAAGGTTACATTTAGCAAGCCCATCTCATGAACAAGAGTGAATACAGAAATAAGTTTTGGTTTTGTTTGTTTGTTTGTAGACAGAATCTCACTCTGTCACCCAGGCTGGAGTGCAGCAGTACAATCTCAGCTCACTGAAACCTCTGCTTCCCAGGTTCAAATGATCCTCCCACCTCAGCCTCCTGGCTGGCTGGGACTAGAGGCACACCATATCCGGATAATTTTTGTATTTTTTTGTAGAGATGGGGTTTGGCCATGTTGCACAGGCTTCTCTCAAACTCTTGAGACCAAGTGATCTGCCTGCCTCAGCCTCCCAAAGTGCTAGGATTACAGGCAAGAGCCACCGTGCCTGGGCAGAAATAAGCTTTGAAAAGGGGAAATTACGTTAGCGCTATGGCCATTCTGAAATGCCTAGTATTATTTTGGGCCCCAGTTTCCTGCAGAATAAATGGGCTTTGCACAGAGAAAGTATTCAGTAAACATGTGTTTACAAACATAAGGAAGTCCCCAAAATTCCTTAAGATGCAGCTTCTCACACTGTTTGTTTTATACCCCACTTCTATTGATTATGAGTGGCTTTTTTTTTTTTTTTTTTTGCCCCAGATAGTCATAGAATCATGACCACAACATTTTTTTTGTTTGTTTTTTTTGTTTTGTTTTGTTTTTTGAGACGGAGTTTCACTCTTGTTATCCAGGCTGGAGTGCAATGGCGCGATCTCGGCTCACCACAACCTCCGCCTCCCGGGTTCAAGCAATTCTCCTGCCTCAGCCTCCCGAGTAGCTAGGACTACAGGCACGTGCCACCATGCCCAGCTAATTTTTGTATTTTTAGTAGAGACGGGGTTTCACCATGTTGACCAGGATGGTCTCGATCTCTTGACCTTGTGATCCACCCGCCTCGGCCTCCCAAAGTGCTGGGATTATAGGCGTGAGCCACTTCGCCCGGCGACCACAACATTTTTAAAGTGAAAACATTCAGACTATAATCTAGTTAAAGAATTTTTACCTCCTTTATGCAGATAAAGAAATTAAGGCCGGATGTGGTAGCTCACGCCTATAATCCTAGCACTTTGGGAGGCCAAGGTGGGAGGATCACTTGAGCCCAGGAGTTCAAGACCAAACTGGGCAACATAGCAAGAGACCCTGTCTCCACGAAAAAATTTAGCCAGGCCCAGTGGTGCGCACCTGTAGTCCCAGCTACTCAGGAGGATGAGGTGGGAGGATCACTTGAGCCTAGGAGTTTGAGGCTGCAGTGAACCATGAGCTTGCCACTGCACTCCAGCCTGGGCAACTGAGCGAGACCTGATCTCAAAAGAGAGAAAGAAAAAGAAAAAAAAAAAAAAGAAGAAATTAAGAACTAGAGGCCAGAGGTGGTGGCTCATGCTTGTAATCCCAACGTTTTAGGAGGCTGAGGAGGGAGGTTCACTTGAGCCCAGGCATTCAAGACCAGCCCGGGCAACAGAGTGAGACCTCATCTTTATATGCATATGAACTAGAGATTGCTTACCTCATCCAAAGTCACAAGGTCACAACGTTGGTTAGCCTGAAGCTATGGTTATGACCCAGGTCTCAAGCTAATCCATAACCCAACTTGCCTTTCCCTTTGCAAGCTCATTCCATTTTTGACTGTGTCTCTGTATCATCCTTAAGATTAGCTTCCTTCAAACTACTATCTCTGTACTGAGTTCCCTCAATTCTCACTCATTTTAGATGCCCAAACATTCACATTCACCTTTTCAAGCATGCCCAGTTTCCCAAGTCAGGATAGGATATCCAGCCTCTAGACCCTGTATAATCTTCACCTACCTTTCTTAATTAGCAATTGACCAACATGAGCTTGAAAGAGGTTTTGTAGGCTTCTCAAATGCATTGCCTCTCACTGCACATCTTGCCAAGAACGAAATTCATGAGAGAGTGAACGCTTGGGATGCAGAGAGGTCTTTTGGGTTAGGGTGGAACTAAGATGTTATTCTCCCTCCACCCACCAAACTTTTCTCTTAATCTTCATTTTCCTCTAGCTCATTCAACCCAGTGTCTCTGCCCATCCCCATGCTGGGGAGATTTTTGTTTTAGTAGTCCAGGCTAAGCCAACTCTTTCTTGGCTGCCTCTTTGAAATTAAAACCACTTCTCAGTGGTTTTAATTTCAAAGAGGCAGCTAAGAAAGGGAAGCTTGAGATTATCATTTAAGTCCACACATGGTACCGCTTCCTGGGAGGGATACAACCGATGCTTGACACACAGGTCCTGACCAAAGATTCTTCTGAGTTGTTGCCAGAACATGATTGAGTTAGAAACCAGTGTGGCCTGGGACTGGGAAGCTCATTAAAGGAAGTGGGACTTAAACTGGGAATTGAAGGGCAAGTTGGTTCCAGATCCGTAGAGACTGTGGACAGGGGCAGAGAGAGATGGTGTTATAGGTGGAAGGAGAGGCAGTGGGTCACAGAATCAAGATTGGTGAGCAGAGGAGCAAATCATTCTTATTTTAAAGAATAAAAGTGACATAAAGGGGAAATTGGGAGATTCTGAGTCTTTGAGGCTATTAAAATGCAGTTCCAGGCCCTAAGGATGAGCATTTCAGACTATTTTCTCTACATTGCTATAATTCCTTACACTGCTGGGAGCAGTTTCTCTGACATACTTTGCAACTGCAGAGGGCTTTTAGGAGAGAAGAGCTTTGTTTTTAAATAAAAGATCACTTCTTGATCTCATTTTTACAATAGTTAGCTCCCCTTTCACAGTCTGTTTCATTCCCCCTTCCTAGCCAAACAGCTAACCTTGGAATAAGGCTGGGAGTCCTGCCCTCCTCTCCCCATCCTAGACAGTGATTCTGAGGCACTTCTTCCAGGCGAGCCAGTCTTTCACTCAAATCACAGGTGCCCACGGGACAGACCCAAGTGTATTATTAGATAAAAAAGAGCTCCGTCTAAAAAAGATCTGCCTAAGACTCTGTCAGGGCCGCAGAGAAGAAAAAATTCCAAGTCGATCGGAATAACTTAGAAAGAATGCCTTGTGGGGATCATTGCACAGTGGTTCCTAGTAGTGAGCAGGAGGCGGTATCTGCAGGGAGGACACTGAAAATCATTCAGGGTCTAATTAAGAGTAACATTGCAGGGCGCGGTGGCTCACACCTGTAATCCCAGCACTTTGGGAGGCCAAGGCGGGCGGATCAAGACCATCCTCGCCAACGTGGTGAAACCCCGTCTCTACTAAAAATACCAGAAATTAGTTGGGCGTGGTGGCGTGCGCCTGTAGTCCCAGCTACTCGGGAGGTTGAGGCAGGAGAATTGCTTGAACCTGGGAGGCGGAGGCTGCGGTGAGCCGAGATCGCGCCACTGCACTCTAGCTGGGGCGACAGAACGAGACTCTGTCGCCAAAAAAAAAGTAACATCTCCAGGGCTTGATTCTGCCCTTAAAGCACAATAGGAGGGTCGTCTCTCATCTTCCCTGAGGTTTGCCCCCTCCTTGAGCCAAGGGGAGTGGAAATTTCCCCCAGCTCCTGACGGGGGGGGCAGGCAAGATGGGGGCCCCGGTTTCAGGCAGCTTGGCCAGCACGCTCTGGGGTTGTCCCCACCCCTCGTGGCGAGCCGCCCTGGCGGCTCCTAGAAGCAACCGGTGGGAAGCCCGCCCTGTAGGGGAGGCAGAGCACTGCATCCTTGTCCAGGCTGAAACTATCCACACAGCCGCCCAGCAATTTCAGGCAGAGTGTGTTTGGGCAGAACCTTGCGAGGACAACCAAACTATCAGCACGGGCATTGGGAGAGCTCCAGATTCCCTACAAGCCCAGAGGCTTTTCGTATTAGTATCCTGACACTGTGAGAGAGTTTGAGGTCCTGGGAGGACCCTGGTATTTTTATACCTCTGTTCATCTAGAACAGCGCTTCCCACCCGCTTCCCTTTTTAAGTATGCCCACCTAAATCCCGTGGTGTGCAGGTACATCTGTTGCTCCTTAACTTAAGTAAAAACAATAAACAAAAAATCCTACGTTCTTCTGTTTAAAAGGTTCTCATTTCCCCTGGGCAGTTCAAAATCATCAGTTTCACTTTGCTTCCTACTAAAGATTAGTTGGTGTCTGGAAATTGAAGATCATGAAGGCACAGGCTCTAATCTAACATAATCCAGGAGCCAGGCTCGAGGTGCCTCTGCAGATTCATGTTGTTTTCCCTTGGAATATACCACAGCGTAACTCCTGGTAATAGATGTGACAGACACTTGCAGGGACCAGCACGGGCAACCAGAGCATCACCGTTCGTTCCCATCTTGCTGCCTTGTTCCAAGAAGCAAAACAAGGGCAAGTCGACACACTGGGGAAGATCAGATTATTGACGAGAAGTTGTTTTCTGACCTAAAAAGTGTTTTAAAAATCCCGCATTGCCTGATTGGATTTATCATCTCATTGGCCTATTTTCCCTACTAAAGCATAGTGGGAAAGCCTTCTTCCATCTCCCTTCCCCATAATCCCTCCGTGGAGATTGTTTCCTGCTGCCGCCAGCTGTGGTGATGCTTGACACACAAATCAAGAGCTACTGGTGGCTTTCGAATTGTGAAAGTATAAGAATCACCTGGTGAGCTGCACGCTGGGTTCCGATCCTGTTTTCAAGGCAGGGCCTAGCCATGTATATTTTCAACAGTCTCCCCAGGTGACCCTAACATACCTCAAAATTAACAAACCCTTGGCAGAGGTCATGCATTGTCTCTGTCCAGCAGGACTGAGCTCAGGGGGAAGTGGACCCAGCAGAAACATCTCACTGTAACTCATCAGAATCCCAGCACTGAGCACTTAATGGGGGCCAGGCTCTGTGTTATGCCCTGAGGGTACAGAAGTGAGCAGCCTCCCTGTTCAAAGGGCAGGCAGGCTAGTGGGGAGCAGCTCTCCGAGTAACGGGGTGAAGCCTGATGGAAGGGTCTATGGCTCAGATGAGAGGCCCTGGCCACTTATTAAAACAATTACATGTCAGTCCCAGGATCGCCTCCCCTAGAGAAGGGCTTCTGGCTTGTAAGCTCAGATGTGACAAAGGACACAGTGATCATTTCCAGAACCCTCTAGAGGCAGATAAGGCAAAATGGCTTTCAATTCTCTGTTGTTGGGTGACTTCTTGCTTGCACAGGTGGTAGAGTGAATTTTCTTGTTTTTCTTGTTTTTTCCTTGAGGTGTATCACAGAAAAATTCATGAGTCTAAAGTGTACCCCTTGAAGGATTTTTTTTTCTCATATGCATACACCTGTGTAACCACATCTAAGAGGGGACATTCTTAAGGGAGAAAAGACCTCACAGCGGGGACAAGTAACTGTTCAGCTCTGAACAGTCTGTAAAGCCTGAGATCTCAGGGTATGGCTGTTCTCCTTGGCCATGCTTAAAACTAACCCCTGAAATTAACAAGTGTCTGGTGAGTACCTGCAATGTGTTGGAACCTTCTGAGGTAAGTCCCAGGGCCCCTCAACTCTAAGTCCAACATGGGTGGTCTGCAATTTTAGGAGTTGAGTTTCAATAACAGATTTTGTGTTGACCCTGTAATATATCTCCAACGACCCTTCTTTTTTTTTTTTTTTTTTAATATATATAGCTTTTACTGCATTTTCGGTTTGGGGGTACATGTGAAGAACATGCAAGATTGTTACATAGGTACACACACGGCAGTGTGATTTGCTGCCTTCCTCCCCATCACCTATATCTGGTATTTCTCCCCATGCTATCCCTCCCCGACTCCCCACCTCCCGCTGTCCCTCCCCTTTTTCCCCCCAAATGACCCCCATGTGAGATGCTCCCCTCCCTGTGTCCATGTGTTCTCATTGTTCAACACCCGCCTATGAGTGAGAATATGCGGTGTTTGATTTTCTGTTCTTGTGTCAGTTTGCTGAGAATGATGGTTTCCAGGTTCATCCATGTCCCTACAAAGGATGCAAACTCATCGT
>PVKV010035932.1:0-16153 GCA_004027835.1 Alouatta palliata
AAAAAAAATGAGAAAGATAAAAGCAGAGACAGAAAAAGAGATAAAGAGAAAGAGACTGAAGCAACCAGGATAGGCTAGATTAAGCTGTGGTAATAAACAGCCCCCAAATTTTAGTGGTTTAAACAAAAAAGATTTGGGGGTTGTTGTTGTTAACACCAACTGTCCATCAAAAATTGGGGAAGGCCTTTTCCCATCTTATCTTTGTTCAGCAATCCAGTCTGCATTGTCCAGAAGAGAAATAAGGTAAATTGTACCCCAGCTCTTAGATGCTTCTGCTCACATTTCATTGGTCAAGACAACTCATTTGGTCACGTCTAATTTTAAGGGACAAAGTTCCTGCATCCCCAGAAAGACAACTAAAATTCTTAGTGAAAACTTTAATACCTATCATAGCTTATTTTTTTTTCAAATAGGAACACAAGATTGCATATATAAATACAAACATAAGGTTAAATAGATTGATAGACTGATGGATTTTGATTGGAGATGATTTAGTGTTTACATTTAATACTTGGGACTGCATCTCTTCTAGCAACATTTTCTAGTAGCAGATTTGAAAAGTGTGTGTCTTATTTCTCTGTACAGTGAAAAATCAAAAAATAAAACAAAACTACAGTGAGACTTGAGAGGATAACTTGAAGAGTTAATCATGCTATCAATGTATTTCAGTAACTGTCTTTTGCTGAAAAGTATACTTGCAGGGTATTTTTTTGTGTTAAAGATGTATAAACAACATAAATTAAAACATAAATATGTGTCAAGAGAGTTGGTATAGACGTAGCAATGCAACAATTCTCTTCTTTAATATAAAGAGGTTTTCCCGCCTTTCAGCAGCGTAAACATTGTTTTTCAATATTTCTATTAGTATTACGTAAATTTGCTAACACATTTGTACAATATTAAAGAACTTGTTCTTTAGCGATACATAATTTTTTGACCTTTACTGTGGTAAACATTAAGCTTTATGTTTACTTTCAACCCTAGGATCTTATAATATGAAGAAAAAGTTGTATAGTTTTAGAAAAAAAATAGATCTAGACTGAATAAAGTTAATAAAATGTTCCAAAAACTGTACCTACAAAATAAATAATGTTCAGACTTTTAGGATCATGTTTTTTTTTACATTGATCCACATCTGAATAATGAAGTAACAGATTTGAGACAGTAAAAATGCATTCTTGATCAAATCTTATTCACTTACTATTTCTTGCAAAAAACAAAAATTATAATTATCTTAGATTTCCAAAGAGAAAAGCAACAATGAAAAGTAAAAACATCTTCACAACAGCTTTCCAGAATTCATTATCCATATGTTTAAAACATGCATAAACACACACACACACACACACACACACACACACACACAATTTACCCATTCAGAGTAAACTTTAAGCAGTGACCACTTCTTGGTAATCACATCTATGTTTATTTCAGCAAAGCAATCCAAAAAAATTTGACGTTTTTGTAGCAACCATTTCAAAATCAATCAATCTGACCAGGAGAAAAACCTCTTTGACCAAACACGCATTCTGATTCTTTAATTTGATAGTCACTCTGTCATGTGTGTTAGATAATTAATGTTAACAACAGGCATTTCTAGGCTTTCAAGTCTTTCATAATGCTGCAGGGATCCACTTCTTATTCTGTAAACCTCCCTCCCCCTTTGCTGACTGTAAGATTTTGAAATCCAGTACTTTCTTCAGAGCATCTGGCATAAATCTCCATCAGACACGAAGAAGGAGGGGCAAATTCTATAGTGTGCATGAGAACAGCCTGACAGCTGCCAGTTTAATCCCTTGACAATGCAAAAATTTCTTCAAGGAGGGAATCCCACTTAACATGCAAACAGAGAGGTCCAATACCTTTGGTCCTGTTCCATTTTAATGATATTAATTAGAACGTAACAAAACAGTGTTTTTTTTTTCTTTTTATGGAAAACCAGTTAAAATTATAGAAAATGAATTTTCTTATGTCAGCTTCTAGATTTACATAGTAAGTTTGAAATTGCATTGCATATTTACAGAAGTCAGTGTCTGACATACAGATGATTTTGAAAACACTGTAGTGTAATTGTTTGCTAAAAAACTTGAGGAATTTTTTACTTGTGTCTCAGAATGTAGGTTGGACATGGGAAACAAGAGAGATGTCATGGATGGACATAATTTTTATGTTTATACATTGGTGTTTTTATTTATTTTTTGTCCTCAAAGTACCCAGTAGTGTTCCTCAGATGATCCTTAACACCAGGGTTGTGATCTGGTTCATCGCTGTGATGCCAGACAGAACTGCATTTACTAGAAACTTTCTATGCCTGCCTCCTGAAAAGTTATAGCTATTTGACCTTGTATGGCATATTCCATGAGTCTAGTCTTTTTTAGTAATGCATTTCAGCAATTCACAAGCCTTAGAGCTATAAAGAAATGCTACTAAATGGAAACTCAAAGAGAGAAAGGCAAATACTGTTTCCCATTTATTACTCTGGTATTCATTCCAAAACGAGCTGAATTATTTTACTCCCTCCTATGGTCAGCACCCCTTCTTGCATTGACCATCATATAAATTAGTGATGAGCCCGATCTGAAGTTACTCTAATTAGTCTATTCTTTTTCTTTGTTGAAAAAAAAAAAATACCTGGAAAAGTTGATCATTTCTAGCTCCTTCTTTGTATTTCTAATCTGTAAAATGGAGTTGTAATTATGTCTCAGTTTAACCTATGACAACAGAGACAGCCTGGGGACAATTCAAATTTCATTAGAATCTCTATCAAAAGGAATCCTCTAATTACAAGTTTTATTCTTGTTTTACATCCTCCTCAGAATGTTTCAGAGTAACAAAGGCTAACACACGTTATTACCATCATCAGGGACTCTTCTATGCTCTGCAAATATTGATTCATTTTGTTAAGAACCTTGAGCGCCTTCTCAGATTTCCCTGATAGCCTGTTCTTGCTGTGAGAGCCCTACTGCACTATCTTCTGTTCACTCTCGGATTCTGATGAACCTCTCTGCAAGGTTTCTTGAGAAAACACCAAAGTCTGGATGACCACATGGATTTGCAAGAGAGCTGTGGCTACATTGGAGTGAACTTTGACCAATAGGAACCTTGACCAATGAGAGACTGAGTCATGAAGATAACTTTCCTCTTCCTTCTCCTTTCCTGCCTATTACTCCTATCCTATCTCTTTGTACTGGCATGTACAGAGTGAACATGCTTGTCAAGGATCTTTTGCATCTAGGTGACTTGCTGTGAAATCATGCCAAGGTTGATAAACATCACATAATTTTACCTCTTTTGTTACCTCAGTTTCCTTTTCCTTTCTCTCTTACCATCCTGGCTAGAACCACTAAAATAAAGGATTAGGTCCTTAAATCTTGCCTCTTGCTTTCCTTTCAAAGAATAAGGTGCTCATATAATTTTTAGAAAAAATCCCACATGGTAGGTATTATGGTTTCACCCATTGTAGAGATGAGAAAATGGAAACATAATAAAATAAAGTAACTTAATAGAAGTTAACATAGATAGTCAGCAGCAGACCATAATATCAGTTTGAGTTCAGAGTATATGCTCTTTTTTTCTTTTTTTTTCTTCTTTTTTTTTTTTCAGTCTCTGTAGAGACTGTCAAAAATTGCCAATACCAACTATATTGCAAGTCGTCACAGCGGGGTATTGGGAAAAATTTTCAATCGCATTTTGGATAAACCTCATGGCTACAATCCTGCCACTGTGCAAAGCTAGTATATGCTCTTAAACCAGCACAGTATGATGGTCTAGATCAGGAAGCCAGCTTGGAGTCAAACCTTTATGACAGCTTCAACTCCGCAATCATAAAGAATGTTTTGGTAAGAGCAAGAGGGGATAAAGAAATAACACTTAAGATAGTTTTCCTGGTTTCTGAACAATGCCATAGACAATGTGACAATTAACAATGCCACATTTAATCTACTATTTACTTGAAATATTATTGCCAATGTTAGTGTCTGCTAACTCACTGCTCCCATAGCTATATAGCAGGGAAGCAGAATTCTTAATACTGTCAGTGCCAGAATTTTTTCAGGAAGCAAGGTGAGTAAATATATTCTGGGTTACTGTATTCTTTGAATAAACCTCTAGAAGAAATCCTACATACATTTGCATATTGCCTCAACAACTTACGGCAAAGTATACTTTAAATAATAAGTCCATCCACAATAGAGGACTAAACATTTGTTGGTGATCGTTCCCATCAATTTTTAACTATATTTCTTTTTATACTTAAACTTCCCTTTTAAAAATCAAACCTAATAAATCCTCAGGTTAACGCAGTAGTAGATTCCCATTAACCAAACCTAAAAAGCAGTTATCATAACAAAATTATGAAACATGAAAATGAATACTTTATTGTGAAAATATAAAATTAATATTTGCTTACTGTGGTTTACAAGTCAAAATGTCAACATTAAAAAGTTGGGAAATCTAAGCATTTGTTCCTAGTAATGTTTTCTCACTCATATACAATAGTAAATCTGACAACCTACTTATTACTGCAGAATGGACTATAGTCCACCTCAAGCACATTCCGTTCATTCCAAAAAATCAATTATAGTTCCTTCAGGAAATTGTAAGGGAGTCTCAAAATCAAGTTGCATTTTTTTTGAGTTAAACTCCAAACTCCATGTTCTTTAGACCCATAAGCTAAATATTATTCTTTGAATCCTCAACCCTCTACTTTCCACATTCAGAACATCAGATTTTTACCAGTTCTTTGTTTATAATATTTTCTCAATTTTAATATTTTTTTTCATTCTCATAGCTTCAAAGCTGCACACACAGTATTTTCTGGTTATAATTCAACCAATATGGCCCTGCACATTGTGGAAACTGTACTACAGTTCAGGGAGAAGCATTTCCATGAATTACAAGCTGCATTACATCACTCCCCCTCAGCTGTGATGCAATTCACATTCCCCTACAATCACAATTCTCCATTTGATCAAGAACATCTCTTCACATCCAACTGGCTTAGTCAATTTTTTAAATTGTTTTCACATGGTCTCTATTCTATTTAAAACACTACGCTTCTGTTGATCTTCAGTATCTATCATCCAAATCCTTCAATAAAGAGTGAAATTTGTAGACCGAATAATGCCATTGTTACATTTATTTGAGTGTTTCATTTTGGAGTACAATTCTGGGTTTTCTTTAGTATACTTCAAGAAAAAAATCCTACCAAATTATAATAAGCACAATGTATTAATATTAGACAGGATTCTACGTATACTTTAAAAAATCCTACCGAATTATAATAAGCTCATGTATTAACATTAGACAGGATTCTCTAACAAAACAGAACTAATGGCAGTGTGTGGGTGTGTGTGTGTGTGGGTGTGTGTATGTGTAGACAGAGAAAGTCAGAGATTGACAATTTAGCATTGGCATACTGTATTTATTGAAGCTATTACACTTCTAACAAATTGAAGATTTGTGGCGATCCTACATCAAGCTGATATATCAGCACAATTTTTTTCAGCAGCATGTTCTTACTTCATATCTCTGTGTCATATATTAATGTCTTGCAATATTTCAAAATTTCTCATTATTATTATTATACCTTTTAATATCGCTTGGAAATTGTCCCCTCCAAATCTCACATTGAACTTGGATCCCTAATGTTGGAGATGTGGCCTAGAAGGAGGTGTTTGAGTTCTGGGCACAGATCCTTCATGAATGGCTTGGTGCCTTAATGAGTGAGTTCTCACTCTATTACTTCACATAAGAGCTGGCTGTCTAAAAAGATCTAGCACCCCTCCGCTCTTGCTCCCTCTCTCACCATGTGACACACCTGCTCTCCCTTTGTTTTCTGCCATGATTAGAAGCTTCCTGAGGTCTGCACAAGAAGAAGATGCTGGTGCCATTCTTTTTGTACAGCCTGCAGAACCATGAGCCAAATAAAACTCTTTCCTTCATAAATGACCCAGCTTTAGTTATTCCTTTATAGTAACATGAAATAAATATTTTGTGGTGATTTGTGAGCAATGACCTTTGATGTTACTATTGCAATTGTTTGGGGGTACCACAGATCACAATCATGTAAGAGGGTAAACTGAATCAATACATATGTATGTTTGGACTGCTTTATCAGCTGGCCATTGCTCTATCTCATTCCCTCCCTTTGGGCCTCCCTATTCTCTGAGACACACAGTATTGGAATTAGGCCAAGAATGGCCTCTAAATGATGAAGCAAAGAGTCACACAACTCTCACTTTAAATAAAAAACCAGAGATGATTAAACTTAATGAGGAAGTATGTCAAAAGCAGAGACAGGCCAAAAGCCAGGCCTCTTATAGCAAATAGCCAAGTTATAAATATGAAGGAAAAGTTTTTCAAGGAAATTAAAAGTGATAAACATGAATGATAAGAAAGCAAAGCAGCCTTATTGCTGATATGGAGAAAGTTGTGGTGATTTGGATAGATCAATGACGCCACAACATTCTCTTGAACCAAAGCCTAATTCAGAGCAAAGTCCTAACTCTCTTCAATCTATGTAGTCTGACAGAGGTGAGGAAACTGCAGAAGAAAAGTTTGAAGCTAGCAGAAGTTGATTAATGAGGTTTAAGGAAAAAAGTCATCTCCAGAACTTAAAAGTGAAAAACGAAGCAACAATTGCTGATGAAAAGCTGCAGCCGGTTATCTAGAATATCTAGCTAAGATCATTGACAAAGGTGACTACATTAGCAAGAGTTCCAATGCAGACGAAATAGCCTTCTGTTGGAAGAAGATGTCATCTAGGACTTTAATAGCTAGCGAGGAAAAGGTGTTGCCTGGCTTCAAAGCTTTAAAAGAAAGGCTAACTTACTTGTTAGGGGCTAACGCAGCTGAAAACTTTAAGTTGAATCCAATGCTCATTTACCATTCTGAAAGTCACGAGGCCCTTAAAAATCATGCTATATCTACTCTGCCTGTGCTCTATAAATGAAACTACAAAGGTTGGATGACAGTATATCTGTTTATAGCATGGTTTGCTGAATATTTTAAGCCCACCATTGAGATATACTGCTCAGGAAAAAAAAAAAAAAGATTCTTTTAAAAATATTAGTGTGCATTGATAATATACCTAGTCACCCAAGAGCTCTGATGAGATGTAAAAAAATATTAATGTTCTCATGTCTGCTAACGTAGAATCCTTTCTGCAGCTTATGAATCAAGTAGTAATTTGGACTTTCAACTCTTATTATTTAAGAAATATCTTTTTTGAAGCTATAATTGTCATAGATGGTGATTTCTGTATTGGATCTGGGCAAAATAAATTAAAAACCTTCTGGAATGGATTCAGTGGATTCACAATTCTTGAAACTATTAAGAATATTCATGATTGATGGGAGGAGGTCAAAAATATCAATATTTACTGGAGTTTGAAAAAAGTTTATTCCAACTCTCATAGATGACTTTGAGGCGTTCAAGTCTTCAGTGGAGGAAGTAACTGCAGATATGGTGGAAATAGCAAGAGAACTGAATTAGTAGTGGAGCCTGAAATGGGACTAAATTACTGCAATCTCATGATGAAACTTGAACAAATGAGGAATTGTTTCTTACAGACGAGCAAAGAACATTGTTTCTCAAGACAGAATCTACTCCTGGTGAAGAAGCTGTGAACATCACAGAAATAACAACAAAATATGTAAAATATTACACCAATTTAGTTGATAAGAAAGTAGAGACTGGTTTTGATAGAATTGACTCCAATTTTGAAAGAAGCTTTACTGCAGGAAAAATGCTATCAAACTGAATTATATACAACAAAGAAATCATTTGGGAAAGGAAAAGTCTGTCAATGTGGCATATTTCACAATTGTCTTATTTTTAGAAATTGCTACGGCTACCCGACCTTCAGAAACCATCACCTTGATCAGTCAGCAGGCATCAATATGAAAGCAAGACCTTCCACAAGCAAAAGGATCACAGCTCACTGAAGGCTTGGATGATTGTCAACACTTTTTAGAGTTTTTAAATTAGTGTGTATAGATTACCATTTTAGATACAATGCTATTATACACTTAACATACTGCAGGATAGTGTAAAAATTAACTTTTGTATGCATTGGGAAATAAGAGAGATTGTGTGACTGACTTTATTGTGATAATCGCTTTATAGTTGTGGTCTGGAACCAAATCTGCAATATCTCTGAGTATGCCTGTACAAGGAATTGAATTGCGTGATTACGTAGGCTAGAGTATCCAAACTCTGCTGTGTGCTCATCAATCTTTAAACTCAGAGACTCAATGGTGCCCATGAAGTCTAAGCACAGTGTGCTGGAGAACTTTCTCTTGCTCTAAGAGGCTAGTCTTTTAATTCCACTCAGGCTATTCACTGGTTGAATAAGGTTAAGCCGCATTATAAAGGTTAAGATTTTACTCAAATTTCAGTGGTTTAAAGGTTAATCTCATCTGAAATAGCCTCCAAGTTGACACATAAAAATTAACCATCACACATAATAAATGTGCCCATTACTGAAGTAACAGTAGACAGCACTCATGCTCCGTTTAACAGTGAATAGTTACCATCTCTGTGTTGCAGGTGTTGGAGAAATAAATTAGGCTGGCAAAAATAATTTTCCATGACATAAAAAAATTTTTGCATGGGTTGATAAAAATTAATCTTTATGATTTTTTATATGCTACATCCTCAGAAATCAATGGGACTCATAAAAAAATATGTGTTACAAAACAACATCCCAGTTCCTTAGGCTCAATGTCACATTTTTAGTATAATTTTTTTTGTTTGTAATTTGCAACTAAGGTATATAGTAGACTTAGAATAGAGTGAGACTGTTTAGGATTAAATCCTCATCTGAATTATTAGAAGCTGGGTTATTGTAGGGAAGACACCTAATCTCTCTGTTCTTCAATTTTCTCAGCTATAAAATAATACTAATAGAACCATTTTCATGAGTAGTTAGAAGAATTAAATAAATCAATATTTGTACTTAAAAGAGTGCCTCTTAGTAAATGCTATATGTGTTTGTTTTAATTAAGAAGAAATAAATAAAATAATTGCCCCACCTTGAACAGGGGTCTTTTCATTTGCTGTGAAGAGACTTCGAAGAAATGCAAAATCAGAGTGACCATTTTAACTGATAAAATTTTTCAAATTAACTTAAACTTTTTACTTAACTAAAGAACAATGAGCTTGAAAGTGTTTGGATAATGTATTTTCTTCAGTTGTTAGACTTATTTGTATGAGTAGGATAATGGTAGTACTCCCTGGTAGATAAATAAAGTTGCCTGTGTCTTTAAGACACATGAGTTCACAAACAATAAGCAGACAGTTTAATCTCCTTGGTAAAAAAAGAGTCAGCACATTAGGGGAAGTGGAATTGGTGGGAATTTAGTTGTTTGGCATAGTGAACACAAAATAATTTATTAGCCTTTTTTTTTTTTCAGTTTCCGCTTGGTAGATGTCAAAATACATAAGCCCATATCGATGGAAAATATTCCTGGAGGAGGAGTGGTGGTAAAGTTGGGAAATTTCTTCTTTTGCTGTGTTTGATACAATATCAAATTATGATATTCAATCTCCGGTTTACCAAAGACCATATGTAACATTTATGTGCCCTAGGATGGGTAGTAAGTCAGGCCATTTCCAATCATTTAGTCTAGTAATTGTACTATGCTGCCCTAAGAACTTTGAGATGGTTCAAACATTTGAAATTTTTTTCTAGATTTTTAATAGCAAATGTGCTCTTTAAAGCAACTCCTACAGATAAATCAGATCAACTGTGCTGGGTCAAAAGACAAGAAAACACGCTATCAGTCTCCTTAGGCTTAGGTGGGCAAGCACAAGTTGATTAACCAAGAAAATGTATGTGGCTTCGATATTGCAGTTACATTCAAACTCTGTTTGATTGGCAATAGATATTGATGTTCATTTCTAATTTCTGACTGGCTCTCCAGCTCTTGTACTGCAAGAAATTGGGTCAAAATGACCCAGAAGAGTAAAAACCTTACAGTGAAGAAGGCCAGCATTTCCACAAAAACATATCCTCATCATGTTTATATCTGAAACTTTGGGCCTGATTTCATACCAAGTAGAGAATGTAGGGATCTCTCAATACACAGAAATAATGAGAAAAGATCATAAGGGGATGATGTTACATTTGAAGAGCTTTATTTTTTAACTGTAGTGAAATAAAAATGTAAAGAAGCTACCCTTCCATGCTCATGAGTTATAGGAGGGTGTTGTAACCCTGATATTTTCTTAGATAAGCGTCATACGTCCCCTGGAATGTGAAGATAGTGCAAGCAACAGACAATGGGAGTTTCTGCCCTGCAATTTTCTCTTCTTGTGGTGTCCTTGTCTGTCTTTGGCAGCAGGGTAAGTCAGGTTACATGAAATGAGTTTGGAAGTGTTCCCACCTTGTCAATTTTTTAGAAGAGTTTGAGAAATAGTGCCATTGTTTCTTCTTTAAGTGTTTGGTAGAATTTGGCAATGAACCAATCAGGTCCTAGCTTTTCTGCATTGTAAGGTGTTGGATTATTGATATAATCTCCTTATTCTGACTGGTCTTTTTGACTTTTCTATTTTGTCATGATTCAGCCTTAGGCTGTATATTTTAGAATTTATCCATTTCTTCTAGTTTACTCAATTTGCTACTGTGTAATTGTCCACAGTAGGCTTTTCTGATCCTTTGCATTTACCTGGTATCAGTTGTAACATCTCCTCTTTCACATGTAATTTTATTTGAGTCTTCTTTATTTCTTGGTTAATCTTGTTAAAGGTTTGGTAATTTTGTTTGCTTTTTCAAAAAGTCACCCAAATTTTATTGATTTTTGGTGTTTCTAGTTTGTGTTTTATTTATTTATTGTATGATTTTTAATATCTCCTTCCTTCTGGTGATTTTTGGGCTTAGTTTGTTCTTCTTTTTCTAGTTATTTAAGTTATAAAGTTAGGTTGTTTATTTGAGATATTTCTCTTTTCTCAGTGTGGGCATTTATTGCTGTAAACTTCCCTATCAGAACTGGATTTGCTGCATCTCATAATTCTGGGTATACTATGCTTTCATTTTTATTTGTCTCAAGATAATTCTTGATTTCACATTTCATTTCTTCTTTGATTCATCAGTTGTTCAGGAGTGTGTTGTTTAATTTCTACATATTTGTGAATTTTTTCAATTTTCTTTCTGTTATTGATTTCAAGTTTTATACTACTATGATCAGAAAAGATATTTAATATGAATTAATTTTTTAAATTATGTTAGTTTTTTGACCTAACAAAAAATCTATTCTGAAGGATGTTCTGTATGTGCTTGAAAAGAATGTGCATTCTGCCCTCTCAGGTGAAAGAGTCTGTTTTTATCTGTTAGGTCCATTTGGTCTATAGCTTTATTCAAGTCTGCTGTTTCTTATTTATTTTCTAAAGAGATCATCTGTCTATTATTGAAAATGGGTGTTGAAGCCCCTTACTATTTTTGTATTGCTATTTCTTCCTACAGTTCTATTAATATTTGTTTTACATACTTACGTGTTCCAATGTTGAGTGCATACATATTTACAATTGTTATATCTTCTTGGTGAATTGATTTCTTTATCATTATATAATGACCTTTTTTTGTCTCTTATGACAGTTTTTGACTTGTGATCTATTTTGAGTTACAGGATGTAAGTATAGCTACATTACCTTTTATTATCATTTGCATGGAATATCTTTTTTTATACTTTCACTCTCAGCTTATGTGTGTCCATAAAGCTAAAGAAAATCCCTTGTAGGTAGTACATAATTGGATTTCTTTAGCTATTCATCCCACCACTCTATGTATTTTGATTGGATAACTTAGTCCATTTACCTGTTGATAAATAAGGATATACTATCAATCATCTCTCAACATCAATGACGGATAGGTTCTAGACCCCCTACAGATACCGAAATCTGTGGTGCTCAAGTTCCCTATATTAAATGACATAGCATTTGCAGAGAACCTATGCACATCCTCCCATATGATTTAAGTAATCTATAGACTACTTATAATACTTGATAGAATGTAAATGCTATGTAGTTGTTAAACTCTGCTATTTTTATTTTATTTTATTTTATTTTATTTTTAATTTTTCCCCCAAATATTTTAAATCCACACTTGGTTGAATTTGTAGATGTGGAACCCATGGATATGGAACCCATGGATATGGGGTGCTGATAGTACTCCTGTCATTATATTGATTTCTGACTGTTTTGTGATTCTTCTATTTGTCTTTTGCGAATTAGATGATTTTCTCCTAATGTTTTGCTTTGATTTATTTGTCTTTATCTTTTATCTATTACAGTTTTTTTTCTTTATGGTTACCATAAAAAGTATACAAAACATCTTAAAATTAAAACAACTTAACTTCAACAGGATACAAAAATTTTGCACTTTAACATCTCCTCTCTCATATTTTGTTTCTGTTTCAGCAATTTTTGTCTTTTATGTATTACGCATATATTAACAAGTTATTGTGATTCTTTTCAATGCTTTTGTCTTTTAACTTTTATGCTAGAGTTAAAAGTGATTCATGAACTACCATTACAGTATTAGAGTATTATGAATTTGACTAGATTCTAACCTTTATGGTAAGTTTTATGGGTTTCTTTGTTTTGTTTTGTTTTCATGTTGTTAGTTAGCAGGAGGTGTCCTGGAGCCTAGGTCCATGGGAGAGACACCTGAAATGGTTTGGCTGTGTCCCCACCCAAATCTCAACTTGAATTGTACTACCATAATTCCCATGTGTTCTGTAAGGGACCCAGTGGGAAATAATTTGAATGATGGAGGCAGTTTCCTTTATACTGTTCTTGTGGTGGTGAATAAGTTTCAAGAGATCTGATGGTTTTATTAGGGATTTCTACTTTTGCATCTTCCTCATTTAAACTTGCCACCACCATGTAAGAAGTGCCTTTTGCCTCCCACCATGATTCTGAGGCATTCCCAGCCGTGTGAAACTGTAAATCTAATTAAACCTCTTTTTCTTTCCAGTTTCAGGTGTGTCTTCATCAGCAGCATGAAAACAGACTAGTACAGTAAATTGGTACCTGTAGAGTTAAGCTTTGATGAAAAGATTCCTGAAAATGTGGAAGCAACTTTGGAACTGGGTAACAGGCTAGACGTTGGAACAGTTTGAAGGGCTCAGAAGAAGACAGGAAAATGTGGGAAACTTTGGAACTTCCTAGAGAGTTGTTGAATGGCTTTGACCAAAAGCCTTATAGCAATATGGACAATAAGGTACAGGCTGAAGTGGTCTCAGATGGAGATGAGGAATTTGCTGGGAAGTGGAGCAAAGGTAACTCTTGTTATGTTCTAACAAAGGGACTAATGGCATTTTTCCTGTCCGAGAGATCTGTAGAACTTTGAACTTAACAGAGATTATTTAGGGTATCCGGTGGAAGACATTTCTAAACATCAAAGCATTGAAGTGACTTGGGTGTTGTTAAAGACATTTAGTTTTATTAGGGAAGTGGAGCATAAAAATTTTGAAAATTTGCAGCCTGACAATGTGATAGAAAAGAAAACTCCATTTTCTGAGGAGAAATTCAAGCTGGCTGCAGAAATTTGCATAAGTAACAAGGAACTAAATGTTAATCACCAAGACAACGGGGAAAATGTCTCCAGAGCATGTCAGAGGTCTTCATAGCAGCCCCTCCCATTACAGGTATGGAAGCCTGGGAGAATATGGTTTCATGGGCTGAGCCCAGGGTCTCTGTGCTATGTACAGCCTAGGGACTTGGTGCCATGTGTCACAGCTGCTCCAGCTGTGGCTGAAAGGGGCCAATGTAGAGCTTCAGAGGGGTCAGGCCCCAAGTCTTAGCAGCTTCTATGTTGTGTTGAGCCTATGAGTGCACAGAAGTCAAGAACTAGGGAATGGGAATCTCTGCCTAGATTTCAGAAGATGTAGAGAAATGCCTGGATCTCCAGGCAGTTTGCTGCAGGGGTGGGATGCTCAAGGAGAACATTAGCTAGGGCAGTGTAGAAGGGAAACGGGGATTGGAGCCCCCACAGAGAGACGACCCTACTGGGGCACCATCTAGTGAACTCTAAGAAGAGACCACTGTTCACCAGACACCAGAATGTTAAATCTGCCAGACTCCAGAATGGTAGATCCACTGCCAGCTTTCAACATTTGCCTGGAAAAGCAGTAGATGCTCAATGCTAGCCCATGAAAGCAGCTGGGAGGAAGGCTGTATCCTGCAAAGCCACAGTGGTGCAGCTGTCCAAGACCATGGGAACCCATCTCTCGCATCTGTATGCCCTGGATGTGAGACCTGGAGTCAAAGGAGATCATTTTGGAGCTGTAAAATTTGACTGCCCTACTGGATTTTGGACTGGCATGGGCCCTGTAACCCCTTTTCTTGGCTAATTTCTCTCATCTGGAATGATTGTATTTACCCAATATCTGTACCCCAATTGTTTCTAGGAAGTAATCAGCTTGCTTTTGATTTTACAGGCTCATAGGCAGAAGAAAATTGCCTTGTCTCAGATGAGATTTTGAATTGTGGATTTTTTAGTTAATGCTGAAATTAGTTAAGATTTTGCAGGAGTATTGGGAAGGCATGATTGGTTTTGAAATGTGAGGACAAGAGATTTGGAGGGGCCAGGGGCAGAATGATATGGTTTGGCTGTATCCCCATCCACATCTCACCTTGAATTGTACTCCCAGAATTCCCACATGCTGTGGGGGGGGACCCAGTGGGAACTAATTTGAATCATGGAACCCGCTTCCTCCATACTGTTCTCATGGCAATGAATGAGTTTCACAAGATCTGATGGTTTTATTAGGGGTTTCTGCTTTTGCTTTCTCCTCATTTTCCTTTGGCACTGCCATGTAAGAAGAACGTTTTACCTCCTGCAATTATTCTGAGGCCTCCCCAGCCACGTGGAACTGTAAGTCCAATTAAACCTCTTTTTTTCCCGGTCTCGGGTATGTCTTTATTAGCAGCATGGAAACAGACTAATACAGTACTGTAGCTCAGTACTGAGTTTCACTGAAGCAGAACTGGGCCCTGGGTCTGCTAGAGGATGGAGCTGTGGAGGCCATTTTGGACCCTGGAACCACTGAAGCATGGGGACTACAGGGGCCAGCTTGGAGCCTGGAGCCATAGGGGCTACTGTGATGCCTGATGGTAAAGAAGTTGGACTGACACTGTAATGAGCCTGGAGTCTGGGGCCAAATGCTGGTGCCAGTCTGAAGCCTGGAAAGGGCCTCAGCCTTGTTCCTGCAGGGGCTGCTCTGATGTCAGGTTTCAGTGACAGCAGGTCTGAGGCTAGGGGTCCGTAGCAAAATTAAATGTCCACTTCACCCTTTCTTATCTTTCTCAAAGCTAGGCTTCCTAGGCTTGCAAGAGAGATGATGTGGGTAATGTGAAACTGTCATTCCTTCTCTCTTTAATACATCTTTTCTGATTTCTGTGCTAGTCTCAGGTGTTATAATGTCTTACCTGGATTCCTTAGTTCTCTTAAAAGTATTTTGTAAAGGGATAGTTGTTCAAAGGGATTTTTCTGTAAAACACTATGTGATGGGAAATTCTATTCTGCTATCTTGTTGATATTCCTTTGCCCATTTTTTAATTGGGATGTTTCTGTTATTGAGTTACAAAAGTTCTTTACATATTCTAGATATTACATCCTCATTCAAAATATAATTTGCAAGTATTTTAATCCACCTTGTGGGTATTTTCACTCTCTTTGTAGTATTTTTTGATGCACAAAATTTTGTGTGTGTTTTTTTAATTTTGGTGAAGAAAAATAATTTTTTCAATTTTTCTTTTGTTGCCTTCCTTTTAGTGACATATTTAAAGAAAATCAAACATCACATGTTCTCACTCATAGGTGAGTGTTGAACAATAAGAACACATGGACATAGGGAGGAGAGCATCACCCACTGAGGTCTGCGGGGGGGAACAAGGGGAGGAACAGTGGGGGGTGGGGAGTTGGAGAGGGATAACATGGGGACAAATGCCAGATATAGGTGATGGGGAGGAAGGCAGCAAACCACATTGCCATGTATGTACCTATGCAACAATCCTGCATGCTCTTCACATGTACCCCAGGATCTAAAATGCAATTAAAAATGTATATATATACACACATACACACACACACACACACACACACACACACACACACACACACACATATATATATATATATATATACATA
>PVKV010035933.1:0-16149 GCA_004027835.1 Alouatta palliata
TGGTCCTTTCCCCCATGAACGGGCACACGTGGCTTCTGGTTTGCTCTCTCAGGAACTAGACACGATCTCTGTGGGGCGAAGGATTAAATGCACCTACAGGCTGAGGCTGCATGACGACGTCACTCATCACAACGATGTGTCCTGTGTCTGAATCCTATCCCTTTATAACCCCATTCAAGCTCATTCAGAGAGTATTTCATGCAGTTCGTGTGCTCATCTCGAAAGCTAAGGACCCAGAGGAGTCTCCACATTGTCGAAAGTCCCTTCACCCAGCCTGGCCCGTCTGTATGGACTATGGCACTTCAGTCGCATGGCAATACTCTTGGAATGAACAAAATACCAATTCATGAAAAAGCATTATTGAAGTCTGAGTTATTTTTTAAATTATATTTTGTTAATAAATTGAAAAATACTCATCGTATGGAGAGGTTCAGATGACACCTCCGTTTTAAAAAATGAGGAAAAGTGGGCCTGGTAGGGGACTGGGGGGAGCTGGAGAAAGAAACACTGCCCTAAAAACTGTTTTTTCTCCCTTTAGGAGCTACGTAGTATCTCACTTTCTAAGATCATTTTACAGGATGTCAGTGCGCCAGAACATGTAGGGGCGTGTCGCATGCCAATGCCATGAAATCTGCCAGCAACCTCACCCTTCCTTGTTCCTCCGCCTCGTTTCAGACCCAAGATCCCGTCCATCGCCACTGGGATTGTGGCTGCCCTCCTCTGGGTGGTAGTGGTGGCCCTGGGAATCGGCCTGTTCATGCGAAGGTGCCGCATTGTCCGGAAGCGTACGCTGCGCAGGCTGCTGCAGGAGCGGGAGGTGAGTGCCAGGCCTGGGTGTGCTCAAGAGCCGTGGCACCCTAACGGGAACTGCGGCCAGCCCCGAGAATGGGCCATTAGCAGTTGTGTGTGTTAGATACATAATTGTATTATGATGCAGAAAGAATCTCGAATGTGCAGTTATACCCAGTTAGTGACATGTTGGTACATCCATCCGAGGACATGGAAATGTTTCTAGGCTGAGCCCTTCAACACCCACAAAGCTGTGTGTCATCTGCTCAGAACCCGGTGCCTGTGTATATGCAGGAGGGAGGTCAGGATCCCGTGCAGGCTCTGTGGCCGAGACTGGAGGATCCTGCTTTGGAAAATGCCATCGTCTACACAGTGGCTTTGTCCATGACGGGCTCTGCCTCAGCCCAGTCCTGTGCTCGAAGCCACTGTCTCTGGAAAGAGAGACCCAGTGGCTCATAAGCATAAGGGGATGTGACGTGCCACAGTAGACACCAAAATGACTGCCACACACATCTTCCCTACCGGAGTTTTTCAGTCCTGCTGGTAGGCATGGAAATGGAACTAGAAATTGTGTTTGTTGAAAGGGATCTGTTCATTGAAAGAACACCTGCATCAGAGCCTGTGTTTCTACCCACTTCTGTGAAGCTCTGTCGAGAAGGCATGCGTTTGTCCTTTGAGTGAGCTGGCGAGTGTCATGTGCTACCATGTCCAGAGGGGCCTGGAAGTTTATAACAAGTTTTACAAGCTTGAGGTTCTTTTATCCAAGCACATGCCGTGGCTGCCGGCGCCCATGCTGGGCCTCGTCTGGCACTGCTTCCCAGCGTGGTGAGCGCTGAGGGGCCCCTTGTCTCTGTGTTCTTGTGCCCCTCAGCTCGTGGAGCCTCTTACGCCCAGCGGAGAAGCTCCCAACCAAGCCCTCTTGAGGATCTTGAAGGAAACTGAATTCAAAAAGATAAAAGTGCTGGGCTCTGGAGCGTTCGGCACGGTGTATAAGGTAAGGTCCCTGGGACAGGTGGGGCTGCAGGGTCCCTCGTGGTCTGGGGGAAGCCTAGAGTCCTCAAAAGCTGTATATTTCCATCATCTACTTTACTGTTTGTTTCACTGAGTGTTTGGGAGACTCCAGGGTTTTTTCCAAGTTATTGAGAGGATATCTTTTATAACCACAGTGAGCAGTGGTCCTGTGAGACCTACACACAGAGCAAAGGCAATTTTATAAAGGTTGCCATTGATCTCGTAGTGGGGCAGGGCATGGGGTGGGAGGAAGACCGCCCCTCTCCAGGGCATCAGAACGAAGCCCAGCCGAAATGGGCTCATCTTCATTTGCTGTTTCTAAATCCTCTTTGCATGAAATCTGATTTCCATTAGGCCTAGATGCAGCACCTTTTAAATTCTGGATGAAATTATCCACGTGGATTTTATAACAGGCTATACAAGCTTGAGGTTCTTTTATCTAAATAATCACTGTGATTCGTGGAACCTGACAGCTGCAGGGCTGCGGGGACGTCACAGTCCCCAGCAATGTCAGGCTTGGGTGTGGCTCCACAGCCCCAGTGTTCCTCACCTTCAGGGTGCATCGCTGGTAAAATCCACCCAGCTCACTAGGCAGCGTGTGGCACCATCTCACAATTGCCAGTTAACATCTGCCCTCTCTCTCTGTCACAGGGACTCTGGATCCCAGAAGGTGAGAAAGTTAAAATTCCCGTAGCTATCAAGGAATTAAGAGAAGCAACATCTCCGAAAGCCAACAAGGAAATCCTTGATGTGAGTTTCTGCTTTGCTAGGTGGGGGACCGTGGGCTCTAAACCTCAGGGCCCGACTCTTCTCATGTCTGGCAGGTGCTCTGATGTAGACCTGCTCATCTCCACATCTTAAACATTCACTTTCCATATTGTTCCCTTTCTAGCTATAGTGGATATAACTCCCTCCCCTTAGAGACAAGACTGCCCTTCCCATGCTGGCATCCATTCCAAAAGACTAGAAACAGGCAGTCGCTGGCATCTGCCCAGCTCTAGTCTCTTGGCATGCATGGTGAGCGAGTACTGTTGGTGAGCCTGGAGCATGGGTATTGTGTTCAGTCATTTTCAGATGAACAAATGGAGGCATAAAGAAATTGGCTGACCCTTCGTGGCTGGGGTAGGGTTTAAGCCTCTTGTTATTTCTGACTCTGAAACTTGTGTTCAGTTCACTCCACCAAGTTATCTCAGCTTTAAAATGGCTTATCTTAAAGGTGCCTAAAATATGATGATGTCCAGACTATAAGCTGCTCACCTTCTGTACTTTCTCTCAAAATAATTCACGTTTTTCTCCAGTGTCTGTTGATTTTTACTTTGTGGAATAAGTTCTTGGAAAATTCCACAAGATTGTTCTTACCGTCTTACTTCCAATTCTGTTGAACTTCTTTTTTTTTTTTTTGAGACAGTTTTGCTCTTGTTGCCCAGCCTGGAGTGCAATGGCGCAATCTCCGCTCACCGCAGCCTCCACCTCTCAGGTTCAAGCAATTCTCCTGCCTCAGCCTCCTGAGTAGGTGGGATTACAGGCATGTACCACCACGCCTGGCTAATTTTGTATTTTCAGTAGAGACAGGGTTTCACCATGTTGGTCAGGCTGGTCTCAAACTCCTGACCTCAGGTGATCAGCCCGCCTTGGCCTCCCAAAGTGCTGGGATTACACGCATGAGCCACCACACCCAGCCCTGTTGAACTTTCTCAACCTTCTCTGGGCCTTCCCCAGCCAGTGGTGGGAAGACACTGACCCTCTTCTATACTGGCCCGGGCTGGCTGTGAGTTCACGGACACCCTTGCTCTTGTTCCAACACAGAGCACGTGAAAGAGGGGTTCAGGGGGCTGAGGCAGTGGACTAGGGAAACAGAATCAAGGAAAAGGAAAAATGTCTGTCCTTATTACTTCAGAACTCTAGAGAATTTACTTGATTTTACAGCCAAGAAGAACAAAAGCCAGAGAGTAATATCCCCTGCCTCATGTCTAACCCACGGGATACATAGCAAGTGAAGAGAACATGGGCCTTTTTAAAGGCGTCTTAAGACACAATTTTTTAATTGGAGGAAATCTACAGTTTAATTTAACGCTACAGTTTAATTTTCTCTGGGCAGTTTTCCTTCCTTTTATTATAGTAGAGGAAATCCCATGTTGATACATTTCTAAATGAAAGATGATGTATTGATATAGTACAATAGAAAATCTGTAAAATTGATGATATACTTATCAAGAAAAATTAGCTTTCATGTTAACGGTTTACAAATTGAGTCAAGTCCTAGTAATAAAATGTTAAGTCCTTTTAACGTTACCATGAGAAATACAGGAAGATGGGCAATCTGTGGAGCCTTTCACTTACAGTCAGTAGCCCCTCACCTGTGCTGTGCAGGAAAATCTTTGTGCAGAATTTGCTTCCTTAATTCATTGTTTATTCATTCAAGAGGGTGAGGAAGATTTGGAAGCATTTTAAGACAATAGCTATGCCTTGGGAAGGAAGTGGTGTTCACTGAAAAGTGCCCCCAGGACCTTTTAATTGGAGGAATTCTGCTTCTGTGGAGGTGGAAATGGGGTAGAAGATAGATAAGGTCACGGCTTAAAAGTTAAGTGCACCCAACATCTGAAGTGTCCTTGGGCCTGGCTTGGTGGCTCTTGCCTGTAATCCCAGCACTTTGGGAGGCCGAGGCAGGAGGATCCCTTGAGCTTAGGAGTTTGAGACCAGCCTGGACAACATACTGAGACCCAGTCTCTACAGAAAATAAAAAATTAGCTGGGTGTGGCACATGCCTGTAGGCCCAGCTACTCAGGAGGCTGAGATAGGAGGATGGCTTGAGCCCAGGAGATCTAGGCTGCAGTGAGCTAAAATCTCACCACTGTACTCCAGCCTGGGTGACAAAGGGCAAGACCCTATCTCAAAAAAAAAAAATTAAATACAAGTATTAATACAGATACCTATGTATCTGAATATAGGTATCTATATGTACTCTGTATATAGATATGTAAATATATAGAAATACTTATATCGTGATATATATCATGTATATCATCCAAAGTGCTTGGATTACAGGCGTGAGGTACCGCGCCTGGCCTATATGATGATATATATCATATATGTTATATATATAATATTTATATATATATATCTCACTCTCTCCAAATATATTAAGTAAATAAATGAAGGGCTCAATTTGGCCTCCTGCGCATCCTGTCTCCTCATTCCCTCTTCCCCTTCCATCGTTTTATTTCCTTGTCCCATGTTTCTTCACTGTGGTCACGGTCCCCCTCCTCTCCAATGGTGGTGTCATGGCTGCTGTGGTCAGCAGGCGACAAGCCTGAAGCCTGTGGTTTGTCCCAAAGCTCAGGCTGCCCGGGCCTCACCAGCAATCCTGGCAGGCAGGGCACCGCGCTGGGATGGAGAGGGGGGAAGCTGGAGGAGGTGCTTTCTGGTAAAGGAAGCAAAAGCCAGCAGTGCCCAAGCCAATTTCAACAGGGAGTTAAACAGCCCTTTAATTCCTGCGTCAGGACAGCTCACAGGCCATGTGTGCTCTCAGAAAGACTCACATGCACGTGTGCACGGCGGCAGTGACTCCATACTCACGTTCTCCTGCAGACCCCAGACCCCAGACCCCAGACCCCGCGGCCAGCACACACACTGCAGCCCCAGTTCTGTGCGGCCAGCAGTGGCTTAGTGAATGGTAAAGTTCTGAAAATGCAGGGGACACCTGCCCTTCATTCGTAAGGTTAGACATACACCTCTCCTTAAGGAGTTCAAAAGCTTGTGGAGCCCCAACTTATACGGTAGAGTTGTTCAGATGAGGAAGACAAGCCAGAAGGAAGGAACCAAAAGTCATGTCAGCAGTTAGAACCAAATAATAGGCTTTCAAGGTCACAAAGCCTCAGGGACACTCCTGCAGTGGGACTAGGACAGGAGCAATGGGGGCTCCAAGTGTGCGCTCTGCCTGCCTGGGCTCCTCGGAGATTGTTGTGGAATACCAAGCATGCTTGCTGTAGGTCACAGTGCACCTTTACCACTTCCAAGACAAACAGCCGAGAACAAAGCTCGCTTTAGCTTCTGCGCACACCGCACGGGACACACGACTGAACAGCATTCCCATTGTGCCTGCTGGGTGGGGAGGAAGTGATGGCCCAGTGGGTCTATCAGATGTTAGTAGGATGGGGCCTGGCAGGGCTCCAGGCTCTGTGTGGCCGACACCCACGCCCCCTCTCTGCTCCCCATTCCCAGCCCCAGGTCAGCCCTGCGAGGCCCTGAAGCAGATGTGTTGCTCGAACTGCTCCGGTTTGCAGATTTTTCTTCCCTCTCAAATGAATACAATATCTCAACCAGATCTTGAGAAAATGGGAACAGCCAGAGGATTTCTTTGGTGTTATGATTGTACAGCTTCCCAGACCGGGGGGAGAGATGTGATTTGTGCTTTCTGGCAATCCCATGGCCTATTAGCGTATTAATTTTTCCATAGGCTTTCCAGTTTAAATTTAGGGTAGGCAATGGAAAGAGAACGTAAAACAGATTTCTACATGTGCTGTGTGTGTCTCTCACATCTAAAGCCCGTTAACCGGAGCACCCAACAGGCCCCAGGATCTTCCTTCACACAGAGGACCCGGGATGCCATAGACCCACTGGGGCAAGTGACAAGCCGTGGAGGGAGCCAGGCCAGGGGTCAGGAGACCTGGCTGTGGGCCCCGACCTGATCTTGCGCAGGGTGGCCTCAGGTGGACCGTTCACCTCGCCAGCCTCAGCTTGCCCTGTGACTAAAATGACCTCAGCCAAAATACGCTTCCTGGCCCTGTCCAGTTCTGACTTTTCATAAACAAGCACTTTTGCAAGTTGAAGGAGTGTTTTCAATATCTACTGAGTCTACAGATATTAAATACCTCCTCTGTTCTTTAAAATTGTGACATTATGTTTACAGTATAAAAGGAAAATAACACACACTCTCCTTGAAAATAGAGCCTAAACACTCTGCAGAAAATATTTAAAGCTATCAGTTTTTGTTTGTCTTTGATGAAAGTGGCCTGGCCTTTGGCTTGCTTTGAGTCTTTGACCTTGCATGGCTTCAGTGCAGTTCAACCCTGACGGTTTTGAAGCAGGTACGTGCCTAGATGTGCACTAGACCCTGCTGGAATGACGACGAAGCAAAGGTCCAGGCCCTCAGAGCACTTGCCACGCGTTTGCCAACAGATAAGGAGCGGGGACTGGAGGTAACATGGGAGCAAGTGTGTCCTGGGCGACACAACGTTGCAGAGCGCCAGCCAGACCCCAGGTGTGTGCTAGGAGCCGGCCATGCCATCCTTTCCCCAAAGGGCTTGGCGGGAAGGGCATTTTTTAGATCACACAAATATTTAAGTACAGATGATGATGAATGCCTCAAAGCAGTGTCTCTTCAGCTTCCTCAGGCTTCAGAATCCAGAGGGTTTGTTCATAGGGAGGCTGGGCCTGTCTCCTGCATGTCACCCTCTTGGCCTGGGGCGGGGCCCAAGAATGCATCCCTCCAGCGGGTTTCCAGGCAATGCCGAGGCTGCCTTTTGATGGAAAAACTGCAAGATATCAGGAGAGTTTCATTTAGATTGAGGAGTCAAGGAAGGCTCCTCTGAGAAAGAGTCCGCTAAGGAAAGAGGAGGTGAAAGGGTTCTGGGGACAGAGGCCCTCGGGTGGGCAAGGGCCAGGGAAGCTCCCCTGGGGGAGAACGTGGCAGGAGCACCAGAGGCTGGAGAGAGGTAGGCAGGCAGCCTTGGGGCTTCCCAAGAGCAGGGCAGGCCAGGGTAGCGTTTAGGGCAAGGAAAGTGTGTGAGCATATTTGTATTTTTGTAAATATTTACAGTTTGCCCTCCATGTCTGCTGTTCCACATCCATGGATTCAATCAACCACGATTGGAAACATTGGGGGAAAAAGATTGCATCAGTCCTGAACACCTGCAGACTTTTTATTCTTGTCATTATTCCCCAAACAATACAGCATAGCAATTATTTGCATAGCATTTGCATTGTATTAGGCATGATAGGTAATCAGGAGATGCTGTAAAGCATACAGGAGGATGTCTGTCGGTAACACACAAATACCGTGCCATTTTATACCAGGGGCTTAAGCATCCTCAAATTTCCATGTCTGTGGGAGGTCCTAGAACCGATTCCCCAGATGCTGAGAGTGGATTGTCTGTACCCCCTCCGCCCCACCCTCTGTCTCCTGTCCCCACCCTGCCTCCTGCTGGCCTGTCACTCCTGACCTGCCCAAGCACCCTCGGACAGCACTCTGTCTCTGAGCCTTCATCTGGCCCAGTGTGTTCACTTCTGTAGGGAAACTAACTTGCCCAAGTCCACACTCAAAACAGGCATTGCTGAGATGGGAAGAGCAGCTTCTGGGCACATTCTGCTGCAGTCCAAGTGTTCTTTTCCATGTCTGAATAAAAGGTCATGACCATTTGTATTTTAAAGGGAAAGAGAATTTATGGGTGGAAACTGGGGATTCCCTCATTCTCAGTCAGACAGAAAAGAGGACCCCATTGTGTGCATGATTGCAAATAAATTTAGCTTCCTCAGCCCAAGACCAGCAGAAGGGTTAAAATCAACT
Organism: Alouatta palliata; assembly: GCA_004027835.1. NCBI lineage: Eukaryota > Metazoa > Chordata > Mammalia > Primates > Atelidae > Alouatta > Alouatta palliata. The sequence goes on from PVKV010035933.1 coordinate 8,366, forward strand.
CTGTATTTATGGCTCTGTCAAAGGAAGGCCCCTGCCTTACAGCCAGCCAGAATTTGCAGGGCAAAAGATGCCTGACTCAGAGCAGCATGGCTTTCCCATAGGGAGCCTGGAGGTGTGCACGGAGAGACCACTTCTCTTTAGAAACATCCCCGGCAGCCCAGCAGCCTTTAGTCAGTATAGATTGCATGCTGTGTCCATTTCAAAGTATGGGACCGGTCCATTGAAAGAGCTTGTCCAGCTGCTCTTTGCAGAGGTGCTGTGGGCAGGGTCCCCCACCCAAATGCCCACCCATTTCCCAGAGCACAGTCAGGGCCAAGCCTGGCGCGTGGGGACGGGAGGCCTTCCTGCCTGCTGGCTCGGTGCTGCCCAGAAGCCTTCCCCATCGCCTCTCCACTGCAGCACCCGCAGCCACGGTTCCTGATGCGCGGGCCAGCCATTACCCAGGGTGTTCCAGACCTCACACACACATGCCCATAGGCATCCTTAGCCTTGAGGCGGAGGTCTTCATGACAAAGACACTAGCAGTTCCCAAACTCAGAGATCAGGTGACTCGGGTTCCTCCTTTATCCAACGTGCTGCTGATGGCCACTGTTGCCTGGGCCTCTCTGTCATGAGGAATCCCCAGATGCACCCAGGAGGCGCCACCCCCCACCGCAACTGTCACTTCACAGCCCTGCATCAGCATCCATGTGCTATCTCTTGCAGGCACAGCTTTCCTCCACAAGTACATATCTTGAAACTCAAAATCGCGTTCATGAGGTTTCACCTGGAAGGGGTCCATGTAGCCTCCCTCTGGCTGCTCCAGGAAGCCACACTGATGCGCCTCTCCCTCCCTCCAGGAAGCCTATGTGATGGCCAGCGTGGACAACCCCCATGTGTGCTGCCTGCTCGGCATCTGCCTCACCTCCACCGTGCAGCTCATCACGCAGCTCATGCCCTTCGGCTGCCTCTTGGACTACATCCGGGAGCACAAGGACAACATCGGCTCCCAGTACCTGCTCAACTGGTGTGTGCAGATCGCAAAGGTACTCGGGGAGGGGACATAAGGAGCCGGGATCCTCACGTGCGGTCCGCACTCCTGGGATAGCGACAGTTTGCCACGAGGCTGTGTGTGTGCATGCTTTATTGAGTGCCCAGTATGGTCCGATGTCTGCGTTCTTATTTCTCTGGAATTCTTTGTGAATACTGTGGTGATTTGTAGTGGAGAAGGAATGTGACTTGCCCCAGTCAGGACTTGATAACAAGGTAAGCAGACCAGGCCAATGCCGGAAGGACCCAGGTGATGGTGGTGGAGTGGAGTGCCTCGAAGGAGGACCGGTGAGCAGGTGCGAGGAGCAGACAGAGGGCACAGCTGCTGCTGCTGTGTGACTGGAGCCTTGGCTTAGTGTTCCCCTGTCTACAGGCTCACTCCAGAGCCAGGGTGGGGCTGAGAGAGCAGAGTGGCCAGGTAGTCCCGCATGGATGCTGGGGACGGGCACAGAGCAACGAGCCAGGTATTTCACAACTCACACGGACCCAGAAAGACTTCTGCTTTCGCCCCAACCTCTCCCATCTCCATCCTTGTATCAGTGATTTGCACTCAACTTGCTAAATCCTACTTTTTTCTGACAGTGGGTGTACATTTCACTCTGTTGAATTTAAACGATTTACAGGCAGGCCCTGTTTCCAAGAATACCACATTGCCCCTTATCTCCCTCCAACAGCAGGCCAGGAAGTCCAGGGATGTGCTGGGGACCGGAGAAGGGAACAGATGCCCACACAGCTGGTCAGGTCCTCGTTGCTTGCATCCCCTTGGTGAGCGGTGGCAATTGGTCCTGCCGAGTCACTCGTTAGGAGCTTGCCCAGCTCCAGGCAGATGTAAACAGTGACCTATAAGATGACAAACAAAAACATCTGGAGCACTCTTGCCAGCAGCTGCCCTTGACAGCACCGGGAGGCTCTTGCTGGGAGCCGTGGCGCTGGAGACCGCTCCCTCCCATCGAGGAGCTCCTGGTCCACATTGTAGAAGCAGGGACCACCCCCCAGGATAACCGGGCGCCAGCACACCCTGCACAGCCCCTTTTACTCCAGCACCCTCAGGCACTGATTTCTCAGCCACAGCCACAGCCACAGATGGCTCCTGGCAGCCCAGGAAGTGGGGAATGCTCATGCTTCTCTGACCACAAAAATCGCTGAATGTTTTTGCGATTCTCATGGTCGTAACCCAGTTATACAGTAGAGCAGTCCCATACCATTGCTAGACAGTGGTCCTGGGAGAGGGTCTGTGTGCCTCGGATGCTGCAGCCTCTTTTTATTGGGAGGTGCTTTATATTTCTGTGTGTGGCTGTGTTTGTTTCCCAGGACGGCCACAACAAATCACCACCAACTTGGTAGCTCAACATAGCACAGATTTATTCCCTCCCGGCTCTGGAGGCCAGGTGTCTAGAAGGCCATGTTCCCACAAGTGTTCTGGGGAGGATCCTTTCTGCCTCTGTGGCTTCTGGTGGCCCCAGATCCCTGGGCTGTGGCTGCACCTCCTCACGTCAGCCTCTGTCAGGAAGAGACACACGGTCTCTTTCTGCGTCTCTGCGACCACAGGCCCCTCCCCTTTCTCTTATAAAGATACCAGTCACTGGGCTTGAGAATTGCTCAGAGTCTATTGTAAAGGTGATTAGCACAAAAAAAATGATAGTTATGTGAAGTGATGGATATATTAATTAGTTTGATTTGATCATTCTGCTATGTATATAGATGTCAAAACAAACATTGAACTCCATAAATGTATTTATTAGAAAAGATCCCAGTCAGCCGGGTGCGTTGGCTCACGCCTATAATCCCAGCACTTTGAGAGGCCGAGGCAGATGGATCACAAGGTCAAGAGATCGAGACCATCCTGGCCAACATGATGAAACCCCGTCTCTACTAAAAAATACAAAAATTAGCTGGGCGTGGTGGCGTGCACCTGTAGTCCCAGCTACTCAGGAGGCTGAGGCAGGAGAATTGCTTGAACCCAGGAGGCGAAGGTTGCGGTGAGCCACGATCGCACCACTGCACTCCAGCCTGGTGCCTGGCAACAGAACGAGACTCTGTCTCAAAAAAAAAACTCAGTCATTTCATTTAGGACCCACCCTAAATCCAGGATGATTTTATTTCAAGATTTTTAACTAAATAGATTTGCAAAACCCCATTTCCAAAGAAGGTCACATTCTGCAGCTGTGGGTAGACATGCCATGTGGGGACACTGTTCAAGCCACTGCAGCGCTGGTCTTGGGGAGGGGCTGGTCAGCCCGGAGCAGGTGTGGCTGGGTGTGAAGCTACGTCAGAAGGTCCACTCATGCCCTGACCCGGAACCTAGACCTGCTTCCCCAGCTCTCCTCCTGGTTATCTGAAGCAGGGAATGGAGAGCACTGCCCTCCCTGCCCAGGCAGTCTCTGTCACTGGTTTTACTTTCCTCTTAGCACATGTTGCCCCGGGAAGATCTGGTTGGTTTATGGCTTATTTGAGTTTGTGTCTACCTGTCCCAACCAGGAGGTGAGCCCTGGCTGTCCCCCAAACCCAGCCCTGCACATGGGAGCTTCCCTGGCCCCGTTCATCAGAGGGGGCCGACAGTCCACAACTGTCCATTGTCACCACCAAGGTGACTCCTCACGTGGCAGAGAGGTGGCTGGACCATCGTGTAGAATGCAGATATGACTGTTTTCCTTAAGGGGCACATAGTCTTGGCTGGTTTCACCCAATACAGCACAGGCTCAGGACTTCAGTGGACTGTGGATTCAGATCTGGATTCTGGTGCGTTCACGGCATTCGCTGTGTGAGCGTGGGCATGTTGCTGGCCTCTCTGTGTCTGTGGAGTGTTCTGCCGCTTGTCTCTCTGGGGGGTAGAGAGGGCAATGAGCTCCTTCGCATTGCTCACCATGGACCCAGCACACAGCCGATGCCCACTGAGTGTTCCTTTCCTCCTTTGACCCCCTTCGGCTGACCTAGATTGGAGTAGTCACTAAAATACAACCGGAAACATCGTCCTAATCCTCATCTGTGCCAACCCTCATTTCCTGGGGCAGCATCGCCATCCTGCGCCCTCCGATGCTCATGAGTTGCTCGTGAACTGCTCTCCAGCTCTCCTTCTCATGCTCACATTCCAGTCCACCTGGCCTAGATAAGTGGAGGTTTATTTGACCCTGAAAATTAGCCTTCTACCATGCAATGAAAAAAACAAAAAGCCGAATATAACAGCGTCCATTACAGAGAACTCACTTAGCGCAGGTCTCAGTTAAGCAGGAATTACTGAAGACCTGAGTTTAAGTTTCCAGGACCTGAAAGTTTTCCACGATAGTTTTCTATATAGTATTACCTACAGTTTCACCCTGTTGTTTAAACCCATTCTTGTGTCTGTTTACTTTGATTAGCTTTATTTTGACTTGACGTCCTTTGGCATTGTAGACAGTCAATGCTTTGTCTCTGTTAGATTTGCTTTTCAGTTCAAAAGAGAAACCCCATTCCTCTGTGTTTGAGTAGCTGCAATGTTGGAGCAGCTGTCCCAGAGGGAAATGAAAACAACGGTTTCCCAAATCCTCAAGTTAGAAATTTGCTGTTGGGTTCCTGACAATGTATCTGAGTATTAAACAATTTTCTTTTTTAAAAGTTTGAAGTAAAACTACCCAGAAACACTTAGTGGCTGACCAGGAACTAAACTCCCGGCATTCTCAAAGTGGGATTTATTGGCTTACAATTGTCCTGTGTTGATTCACAAAGGCACAAACTATCTTGGGACATATTCTTCTAAATATTGATGGGAGAGGGGGCCACTGTTATGGAAGTTTCATTGCCTGGACTAAATTGCTAAACAGATTAAATAAGATTATATCAACTAGACAAAAGGAAAAAGAAAAAAACAGATGTCCTGGGAGGCATCCGGATGAGACCTGTAGACCATGAGAGACATTCCTTGCTATCTACAGGGAAGTGGGTTTTGTTCTCCACTTGCAAAACCCTCTCAGGAGCCTGTGGAGACACCACGTACTTACCAGCCAAAAAGAGCAGGTGCCTTCTAAATTCCCGACTTAGGAGCTCACAGTGGTTTTCACGCCCTGGGAGTAAGTTAGACTTAAGAAAGCCCATCAAAAAACAAAACAAAACAAAACAAAAACAAAAAAAAAACAAAAAAAGAAAGCCCATCTACCCTTCCTGGGTACACAGGCCATCTAGTAGATCCCAGAATAAATCACACGGCACAATCATCCCGAGATCTCGTCATCCTTGGCGTCTGGAAAACCGTGCTCCTGCGCTACCCTCTCCCCATGGAGCCTCCCGTGCCCAGGACTACAGGGTCCTACCGTTCAGACTGCGACTCATCTCACATTCTTCCAGACTGTTTGGACAACAGCCTCTCATCACCTAATGCCGATTACAGTCTCACAGAACTGAGTGCTCAGGCGGACACTGATACGGCTCTGTAGGACAGCAAACAGTATGAGCTTACAGCCCTGAGCCCAGGCCTGGCGAACTATGCGCAGTAGCGCTGGGGCAGGGCTCTCAGAAAGAAGCTGACTTGTGAGTGGCACTCTCTGACTGCAGCTCTGCCAGCACCAAACTATACATAGTTCCATCTATGAGATAAAATTTAATACAGATAAATGTCAAAAAAAAAAAAAAAAAAAAAAACCTTCAATGGCTCCTTTTGTCAAGTATATGGGCTACTTAGTTTGGTCCAAGTTTATTTTAAAAAGCCCTAGGTGCTTTCACGGCTCACGGACTGACAAGAGGCCCTAGTGCCTGTGAGCTGCCAGGAAGATGGGCTGAGCGGGCCGGGCTCTCCCATCCACACTGGGAGGCAGAGAAGGAGACTGCACACTCCAGGCCTCTCCCTAGGAGCCAGGTCACGAAAACCACGCTGACAGCTCGTGCTGTGTGTGTGTCATGGCGCACAAGCAGGACTGTGAGACGGTGAAATTGATGCTGGGTGGAGCGCTGAGGAGGAGCCACAGGCCTTCATGGAGAAGAGACCCTGGCTTGTTCCACGTAGCTCCCATTGCAGCCTCCAGGCAGGTCCCAGAGGTCTCCAGCCTTCATCACCCTCCCCTCATGGCTTTCCCATACTCAGATGAGACTCCAGGCACAGCCACCGCCTACCCCTGCTGACTAACTGTGGCCCCAGGGTGGTGACTCAGCCCAGCACCTCCTGCTCCCATCCGCACTGGGCCAGAGAGGATGACTTACCCAGCACATTCACATCACACAGCTCTGTGGGTTCCTAGGTCCAAGGACCAGCGATTTCAGTTACGTGAGTTATTTTTTTTATTTGTTCTTGCATATTCTACAAAGGGTTGCGGCTGAACTTAACCTGAACGATCACTTTAGTACAACACTAAGAAGCCAAAGCTCACAGTGCTGTTGAGGCACATGCATCATCTTTAGACATTTTGGCTGGTTATTTCTTGACCTGCTAGTGTTAAGTATCCCATGAAATACGCATAGAAGTAGCACAAAATTTCTTATCTCCCTAAGTTTACCAATGAATATGGAGCAGAAAGGGAAGCAGGTCACAGCAGGAGGCGCAGCTGTCCCGAGGCCACTGTGCAAGGCGCGGGGAGGGTGAGCTCCGAGGCCAAATGGACCGGGTCTGTCAGCTGAGTGCCCTGGCTCTGGGAAGGTAGTGGTGAACAAGGCAGCTGGCCCCTCACCTTCCAGAGCCCTGAGTCCTGCAGATCAAACAGGGTGACAGGTTCTTTCCCTGTCCTGGAGGCCTCTGCTGGTGCCAGTTGGCTGCAAACAGAGAGTAAAGGCACTCCAGGGTGGGGAAGTGGAGCCAGCTGTCTGACCGGGAGATGATGGGGACAGGGAGGAAGCCACCAGACAAGGGACACTGGAGAGAGAGGGTTGGACCCTCCCCAGTATCTCTTATAGGGGACAAGGCACTGGAGCCTCATCACAAAGGCAAGACAGTGGCCAAATTCAAGGTCACTGCAAAAGGGTTGGAGAAGAGAGGACAGATTTGGCATTTGGAGAAAATGGTGGCAATCATGAGCACCCACACGGGACTCTCCATGGGTGATATCTAAGTAAGTGCTGTCTCTGCATGAACTCATTCCACCCTCCTATTAACTCGGTCTGCATATGGGGAAACAGAGGCATGCAGCATTTACGTCACCTGCAAGGTTTCAGGATGTTGATCCAGGTGACCTCGTTCCGTGGTGCAGCCTCTCAGCCTGCACGGATGCCCTGGCTCAGAGCACGACTCCCAGGACAGGGATCCCAGCAGCCCTCCCTCCCTGCAAAGCAGGGCACCCGTGCTGCACCGTTCTGTCTGGGAATAGGACATTCTGACGCTTTCTTGCCTCTTTCGAGGTCTAGCGCTTACTCTATACCCACCTGGGAAGGGAGCAAGGTGACCTGAGCAACAAACTTCCATTTTTGGGGAGCTCAAAATCTCGGATGCTCTGAGAGCTGGAGTCCAGGGACAGAAGTGGTAGCTTCTCCTGGTGACCACTCTGCTTAAAAACTTCATCAGATCTGTAGCTTCAGAGCCCCCCTGGACCCCATCCCTTACCTCCATCACCTGTGGGTGGGTCCCTGGGCTGGGGCTGTCCTCCCCACCTGTATCCCAAGAGCTGAAGGGTTAAGAGGAGAACACCATCATTTATACAGAGGGATCCTGGGGGCTGAGGCCTGAGAAAGCCGTCCAGAGCCTCTCACCTTCTCCCCAGCTATGGCCAGCAGGTGTCCTTCATCTCTGCAGGCAGACTCTGAGCCTGATGGGGAGGCCCCTCTGTGCAAAGTCAGCTGGACTTCTTCACTGAGCTCTCTGC
>PVKV010035934.1:0-16151 GCA_004027835.1 Alouatta palliata
TTTTTTTGAGACAGAGTTTTGCTCTGGTTACCCAGGCTGGAGTGCAATGGCGCGATCTCCGGTCACCGCAACCTCTGCCTCCTGGGTTCAAGCAATTTTCCTGCCTCAGCCTCCCGAGTAGCTGGGACTACAGGCACGTGCCACCATGCCCAGCTAATTTTTTGTATCTTTAGTAGAGACGGGGTTTCGCCATGTTGACCAGGATGGTCTCAATCTCTTGACCTCCTGATCCACCCGCCTTGGCCTCCCAAAGTACTGGGATTACAGGCGTGAGCCACCGCGCCTGGCGATTTGCCCTCTCTCTTGCTGTCCCTATATACACACCCCCCCTACATATTTCTCACTATTGCCCTATACTGAATTATCCAATGGTTATTTCAGTATGAATGTCTCATAACAGCCTCAAACCCAACCAGAATGAAAATGTCAGGAGACTCCTGTATCTTCTTCTACTTCCAGTTGTACTCACCCAATCAAGTCCATGTCCCCTTAATATGCACAAAGAATAAGCTTTATTCTCTCGAGTGTTGTATAATCTCTCATTCACACCAGGACACTTGCAGGAAATCAGGCACAAATCAGCTAGGCATGAGAAAGGCCAACTGAGACTGTCCCAGATAAGCCATCATATGTTAAACCAGTTTGTGCTCAGATTTCTAGACCTGAGCTTCCTAACCCCAGCACTGCTCAACCCTGCCTTGCAACCATTTAAACATAGCATCTTCCAAAATTAATGTTCTTTCTGTTCCCCTCTTTTCCTCTCCAGTTAATTTTTACTTTTCTTAAAAGTTTCAGGGTTTTTGGTTTTTTCTAAATTATCTGTAGCAAAAACCCTTTCTCATGTTCACATAGAAATTTGTTTTAGCCCTTACAACAGAATTTATCTAATTGTGTTGAATTCTCTTCTTTTAGCTATCTTCCCACTAATCTTTAATTTCCTTGGTGTCTCAGTCGCCATCGTATCCCTGGTGCCTAGCAAAATGCTTAGGTCAATATAGACTCTCAAGAAATTACTTTAGGAATGTTAAATAAATGTGATACTGACAGAGATAGGACTGATACAATTGCCCAGATACTTAAATTTCCTTTCAACCTAATTAAATTTCAATTCCTTTACTGGACTCAATACGATACTATCCTAGCCAGCTTTTGTGCTGTGCTGTCAATGGTAATGCATTGTTCCCACTCTCCGCTTCTCTTCTGAATTAGGAACATCACTTATGAAGTGGGTTTGCATTCTCACTGAAATAGAGCCACATTTCATATGCATAACAAAACCACTCATACAGATGTGCCCATATTTTTTAAACGTGTACCATAACCAAAAGGTTTAAACAATGAATGACCTTTTATACCATCTTCCTCCTCCAAGGTATATTTCACTCATTATAATTTTTAAAAAATGTTGTTTTACACAAATAGAGACATTTCACAAAAGTGCCAAGGTCATGAAAAACAGGATAAAACTGAGAAACTGTCACAAGTTGCAGGAATGTAAGAAGAAGTGATGATTTAATGCAACAGGAAATATTAGGTTGACTGCTGAAAAAGGAAAAGATACTAAGGCAAAAACTGGTGAAATCCAAATCCACCTACTTGGCCTGACAGGCTATGCTTGGCTTGCAGTACTGGCCCAGATCTCACCCCTGCAAAGCATGAGCCAAGTGCATGGGTGACCAAGCATGGGTGCAGCCACTGTACACAGCCAGGCACATGGCTGTTGCAGTGGGGCAGGCAGTTCCAGGTGCCCACACACATGCTGGCTCCATGCAAGGCTGTAGGTGGACCAGATGTACTCCCAGTAGCATCTGCTGCGAGCACCCACATCTGGGTGAGGAGAATGTGGTGACCCAGAAGCTTGGAGACATCAGGAATTGCAGAACCTCAAAGAGAGTGTAATGGCCCTGGCTCAGAGAGCCCCTAGGTCTGGGCTCCCCAAAGGGCTGCAACTCTTCTCTCCTTGTCACCCACAATGTGGCAAGTGTTGTGGGCATGTTTCATCCCTGTTTCTGTGTAATGTGGAAATGGTCCAGATGGGTCAGGAGGTCCAGATGGGTCACCACTGCCATGAACACCATGGTAGATGTTTACTTATGTAACAAACCTGCACATCCTGCACACAGATCCTTCTGCTGTTAAAGCTTGAAACTTACATTTGTTTTATAAGAGTTCCTTCCTCAGGAAATGACCTTCAGACTGCTGACAAAAAGTATCAAATAATGGAAACAGATCACTACCCTAGATGCCAGAGTCCTCACTCACATGATTGCTTCCTCCTCCCTCTGGAGTTTCTGTTTTCCCATACATTGTTACATTTCTTGCCTGAAACATAAACCTCCAGTTTTAGGTGGTTAGGGAGACCCAGTTAAAGCCTTCTTCTTTGGCAATACTTGGCTTCTCAGTGATTATCTCTCTGTGTGGCAAGCAGCAGGACCTAGACTTGTATATTGATAACATGATTAAGGTGTATTGATAACTTGTGTTATCAATACAATAACTTGTGTATTGATAACTTGTGTTATCAATACAATAACTTGTGTATTGATCACACCTCATGTATTGATAACATGATTAAGGTGTCTCACAGCCTTAAAATCATGTATCTTGACATCATTTCAACATTTTGGAGGCAACTTCCTCCCTTTCAACACTGGCTTTGTTGAAACTCCCAGATACCAAATAATCAAAGTGTAACTGGGTTTTTTTCCTGGGTGCTGGTGAGGCACAGCTCCCCTGAGAGAATGCTGTGGGTTCTTGGTCTCCAGTCTCTTAAAGAATAAGCAATGGGACCACTGCAGGTGTGCCATATGCTTGTAAAAGTGAATATCGGACCCAAGAAGTGTTGCAGAAAGGTGATTTTATTTAGGTAAAGAGAAGAAGAGAAAGACTTCCACAAAGAGTGTGGAAGGGGATTCCAGAGGGGAAATTCCAGAATGGAAATGGAGCTTCCACCATGTGGGAGGGGATTCCAGAGAGCTGGAAATCCTGTGTGGGTGAAGGAGCAGGGGAATTTATCCTGGGAGAAATTCCCACCTTCCCTAAGACCCTGGGCCAACGAAAGGAGTTCCTTAGATCTTCCACTGGAGTGACTGACTTTTAGTTTCTTCCTGTGCCCTTGAAATTCAAACATAAACCCCCGGATGGAGAGAGATGGGAGGGCAGCATGGCACTGGGAAATTCTTGCCCTTAAAACTACGCCCCCTTATGGACCCCGAAAGAGAACACATTCCCTCAAAAGCATGCAGATTTCATTAGAAAACATAAATTATTATAATAAAAATGATCTAGACAGATTTTTATTAGAAATTTGTACCACTGTGTGCTTGTGGTAAATAAACACTGGGAAAGTTCATAGAGTTTCTGGGTGTATGTTGGCATGTTCTGAGTTATTAACACATAGCATGAGATTTCAGGCAGTATCAAAGCATTTTTTTGAAATGACATCTCATCCTCCACTAAAATGTGCATAAAGGACAATGCAGAAATTGAACACAGGCGAATGATTACAAAGTGAAAGCAACATGTGATTATTATCCTAGTACAGAAATAAAACATACCAGCTCTTCTGCAGATTCACCGTCATGATCAATACCCTGAGGCCTCCACAATGTGAGCATCGTTCTAACACATTAATAATTGTTCTTTTGGATTTTTACATAAATAAAATCATACACTGTGTACTCATTTCTGTCCACTTTATTTTGCTTAATATTTTTTTACCTATCATTTGTGTCATTTCATATAGCAATCTGTTCATTTTAAGTACTGCATACCATTTTGTTGAATGATATACCATGACTTATGGATACATTTTATTGGTGATGGGTTTTAGATTATTTTCAGTTTGGGACTATTACAACTAAAGCAGCTGTATTTCTGTACGTATCTCTTGAAATACACATGTATAGTGTTTTAAAAAATCTTTAGACCAATAAGTGAAATTGCTGTTATAGTCAACTTTTATTTATAATGCCAAATGATTGTTCTAAGTGGTTTTATATCAATTTATACAGTCACCAGCAATATACGGGCTCCCAGTTGCTTCTTATTCTTGTCCTATTTGGTACTGTTGAGCATTTTGACATTCTGATGCATATTAAGTGATATTAAATTATGGTTTTGATTTGTATTTTGAAGACTTTTTGTAAGCATGAGGATACCAGGCATTGACCATTTGTATGTTATTTTTGCAAAGTTTCTGTTCACATTTCCTGCTCGTTTCTAAAATGTAAATATAACTTTTTCTGTTAGTTTCATGTTTACTATTTTTTTCAGTCCATGTTCCTCTAGAGGTGTATTTTGATTAACAGAAGTTTCTAATTTTAATACAATCTTATTTATTATTCTTTCTACTTATATTTGGTAAATTAATTTTGTTATGGTTAACTCTGTTTAAAAACTCATTACTTAATGCAATTGATGATGGTATGCTCCAGTGTTATCTTTCTTATTGTTTTCCCTTTCACATTTAGATTATTGATTCAGCTTTTATTGATTTTTGTGTTCAATATTGTGTAAGGGATCAATTGTCTTTTTTTTTTTCCTGTATTGCTACCTGCTATTTATTTATTTATTTTTCTCCCGGTCACCAACTTTGGTTTTAATGGCATCAACAATCAGGAGGTGGCATGTCAGTACTGGTTGGCAATGTCTAGCTGGGGTTGAAGGGCTGTGGCCTCCAGCTGGCCTCACAGCCTTGGAGATCTCGCTACCCGGTCCCGCCCACCTCCCTTCCCGCCCCACTGAAAAAAGACAAAACGATGGCACTGAGCTCCCGCCTCCCACACACACCGCGGGGCTGTCAGTCAAGGAGAGTTTTGGCGCCACTCCGCGGCGGCCGGGGCTGCGCCCGGGACAGGGTTTATGAAATCTGACGCAGGTTCCTTTACAAACTGGGGCTCCGGAAGGTCCCTTTGTGGTTCCAACAGACTCTCGTCTCAGAGCTGCGGAAGTGGGGCCTGGATCGCGCCGTGGAGGAGGCTGCTTGGGTGGTTTGTACAGAATGTGTGCGTCCAATGGGCACTTCTGCTTCCACAGAGGAGACTCAGAGGTGCCCTCCTGAGCTGCCAGCCGTTCCTGCAGCTTCCTCACTGTGTCCTTCTCCCTTGCCAGCTGCTCCTGGCTCGTCTTCAGAAGCCCCTGCAGCTTGGTGGCGGCGCGGCCAGGCTCACTCCTTACTGTGTCCTCCTTTTCTAGTCTCTCCTGTAGCTGCGCGGCCTCCTGGGTTTCCGAAGACTCCAGGGGGCGGCTGTGCGGAGCTTCACCAGCTCTTCTGTAACCAGCACACCCAGGTCTGAGCCTCCTCCAGCTGCGCCTTCAGCTGAACGGGGTCCTGTTCGGCTGGTCCGGAGCGGAGTCTGGGGAGGAAGCTGGGTCCCCAGCTATGTCACCATCCTCTACGTGGCTCATTTCAGTCAACCGCTGCCTGACCAGGGCGAGCTCGTCCCTCTGTTTCTGGGCTTCGCTCGGCTGCATCCACTAAGACTGAGATTCTAGCAGAAGTTGCCTCAACCCCACCACCTCCTGGGGTAGTTCTGGCCTTCGGTGCTGGCGGCTGCCACGTGCTTCTCCAGCTGTGCCTCCGAATGTAAGGTGTGCTGTCTCACCTGGTCTGAACTTTCAAGTTGTCCTTTTAGCTTCTCTACAGTCTCTTGGAGATGTTTCACTGTGACTGGGACTTCTGAAGCACTGACTCTGCGGTGCCCACCTTGACACTGGACACCTGCTCCTCCTCCCCCACGCTCTTCTGCAGGTGTCTGCGCATGCCCTGTCTCCGCCAGGATGCTGCAGTACTGGTCACACTGAGCCCCCCTCAACTTGGAGACAAGGTCTAGGGAGGGCCGGGGGTCACAGGAGCTGCCTGGGACCTTTCTTTGAGCTCCTGCAGCCACTCGGCATGATCCTGTTGTGACAAAACCCAACATAATTTATTCAAAAGAACATTGGTTACCACTGGTCCACGCTTTCACATTTGTCCTCAATGAAATACTTACATGGAGGTGTTTATTTCTGGACTTCCTTTGGTTTTATTGGTTTATTTTTGAATCAACAGCACACTAAGTGATCATAGCTTAAAATAAATTTTACTGTCAAGTGATTAAACCTTCTGTCTTTATTCTTCATGCAAGTCTTAACTATTCTTAGATTTCCAGGTAGATTTTAGAATCAGTTTGCAGTTTCCACACATACAAAAAGAGTATCTGGAATTTTCTTAGAATGACATCGTATGTACAAATCAATTTCAGGAGAACAAACATCTTTAAGAGCAGTTTTAGATTTACAGCAAAATTGGGACAAGTTACGGAAATTGTCCATATACCCCCTGACCCACATATGCACACATTGCACATTGTCAACATCCTCCACCAGAGTGGTACGTTTGTCGCAACTGATGTGAAACCACACTGACATATCATTATTATGCAGAGTTCATGGTTTACGTGGGCTTCACTCTTGTAATTCTGTACGTTTGGACAAACTTATAATGACATATATCCACCGTTAAAGTATTGCACAGAGTAGCTTCACTGCCCTGAAAAGCTTCTGTGTTTCACTTACTCATCTCTCCCTTCCCTTGACTCCTGGCAAGAACTGATTGATTTACTGTCTCCATGGTTCTCCATTCTCCAGAATGTCGTATAGTTGGAATTATAAAGTATGTATCTTTTCAGATTGGCTTCTTTAACTTAATAGCATGGGTTTGAGTTTCCCCATGTCTTTTCATGGCTTGATAGCTTATTTATTTTAAAATGCTGAGGAACATTTTATCATTTGAATGTACCGCAGTTTATCAATTTGTCTATTGAAGGACGTCTTGATTGCTTCCAGCATTTGGCAATTATGAATAAAGCTGCTGTAAACATCTTGTATAGGTTTATGTGTAAATGTTTTTAACTCTTGGGTAGATAGCAAGGAGTGTGATTGCTGGTTTGCATGATACTGTGAAGTAAAATGAACACACTAGCCAAAGTGAGTGAGCACGTGGCCGCTGGATTAATTTTTTCCGTTTTTCCTAGGACCAAACAGCTCCAGAGGAATATCCTGTTTGCACCTCTGAGCTGAAACAGTTCCTGTAACCCTGTGTCTGTGTTGAGATACTATGGCAGAAAACTCCTTCCACCAGCCTCCTGAAAGGTATTCAACAGACTTCTGGTTTGGGCTTGACAAATACCATTGGGACACTGCTGTTTTTAACCAATCAAGACTGAATGAATTTGAATTATTGATTTGCATATACAGACCTGATTGAAAGCTGGAGCAGGAACTTTCCCTATTTAAGTGAGACACCCTCTTTATTCTCTAGAGTGCACTTTGGTTTTACTTTGGAGACTGCGTCTCTCTGATCGGCAGATTTATTATTTTTAGAAAATAAGCGCTTTTTAATTTTTGCTCTGCAAACCTCATGGTCTTTTGTTATCAATGGTTTTGTAAGAAACTTCCAAACTTTCTTCTAAAGAGGTGATGCCATTTTGCTTTCCCACCTGCATTGAAGGCAAGTTCCTGTTGCTCCGCATCCTTATCGAACTTGGCGAGTTCAATCCGTTGGATTCTGGCCCTTCTAATGGTGCATAGCGGCATCCCATTTTTACTTTAACTTCCACATCCATCATGCCATGTGATGTGATGTGAAACATCTTTTTATATGTTTAATTTCCATCTGTACATCTGCTTTGATTTGGTGTGTAATACTGAACCTTTCAGTTAATGAAACTTGATATCTATATTAGGTTTAATTTAGTTTCTGTCAATATATTTTTATAGCTTTTTGTGTGAAATCTTATGCATGTTTTATATATATGTTCGTTGAAAGATGTTTTTGAAGCTATTATAAATGGTATCATTTAAGATATTGTTTTCTATTGTACTTCTATGTGGATGTAAATGTGATTTTTATGTATAGACCTTATATACATAAATTGATCCGTGTAATAAACATTATATATATAATTACATGTATCATCTCAAAGTTCTTACAACATTGTTTTTAGAAAAGTTGGAGAGAAGCTCAATTCTCCTCAATTACCAATAGGTAATATTTTCCTATATTTGCTCTCTGAGTAAATAGATAGATAGAAAGATAGAATCATTTTTGCCGAAGTCATTTAGAAACAATTCTCAAAAAGCTGTTAAGAACAAGGATCTCCTCCTACTTAGCAACATGATGGCTTTTACACCTAAGTATGTTAACATTAATTACATCACCTAATATAGCTTCATATGTTCCAAAAAGGTTTTAGAACTGCTTTTTTTTTTTTTTTAGTCAACACTCAGTATTGGTTCATTCATTTCATTTGGTTTCCATGTTTTTTTAAAGGTCTAAAATTCAACTTTTTTTTTCTTTTTTCTGACATATTGGAAAAGTATGCAGATATGTTTATCTGCAGAATCCCCTATGTTCTAAATTTGTCTGTAATTAGATGCAGCTGAAAGATAATCGGAAAAACTAAAAATGAAGTGATATTATGTAGGTTTTATCCAGTCCCATCAGGAAGCACACTGGATGAACTCACTTGTCTAAAATTTATGGATTCTTTTGTCAGTAGGTAAATACATGTTCTGTGTAATAGGATTCCATTGTTTCATTTCGAATCCTGTTGAGCTCCTTTTCATGCCTTATTATATTTTTCAGAGCCTTCCAATAATTGTAGGGAACATTCTTTTGTTCTCAGCAGAAACATATTGACATTTTTAACATAACATGTTCACTCTTCTTTTTTATATATATTAAATATTTCTTTCTACCATCCTAGTTTTGCAGACAGCTTAATTAACATCTATTGAGATAATTGTATCACTTGTGGCCTGGCACGGCGGCTCACATCTGTAATCCCACACTTTTGGAGGCTGAGGTGAGCAGACCTCCTGATCTCAAGTTTGGGGTCAGGGGTTCGAGACCAGCCTAGCCAACATGGTGAAACCTTGTCTTTCCTAGAAGCACAAAACTTAGCCAGGTGTGGTGACAGTTGCCTGTAGTTCCAGCTACTTGGGAGGCTGAGGCAGGAGAATTGCATGAACCCTGGAGGTGGAGGTTACGGTGAGCCAAGATGGAACCACTGCACTCCAGCCTGGGCAACAGAGTGAGATTCCATTAAAGACATTTGTATCACCTGTTTCCCTTTGTTTTGTTACACTAATATCCTAAAGTTAAACCAGAATCCTTAAAGCAAAATGAACTTGACTATCATGCAGTATTCTTTTTATACTTTTTCATTGATATATTGATTCTATTTGCTGTTTTTTGATGTTTTCTTCCAAGTCCATAAAAGAGCCAGAAATTGAAATATTCTTTCTTGTATTCATGTCTGACTTTGGTATCAAATTCTCTTTGTGCTCAAAAAATAAATTAGGATGTCTTTTTTTTCTTGTGTGTGAAAGGGTTTGCCTAAGATTTGTGTTATTTCTGTTTTAAATATTTCATAAGATTCATCTGTGCTTTACATTTTGAGTAATGTTATTTAATTATGGTTTGAATTTTAATAAGTTTTATGATAAAAAGGAAATGCAAATGTTTCATTCATATTTTTGTTTATTATAATTTCTTTTAGCAATTTGGTAATTTTATCTAAGACTTTGAATTAACAGGCATAAAGTAGACCACAGTATTCTTCTAATTTCTATGTCATTAATATCTACAGTGACGTTCTATTTTTTGTCTTATAATGCGTACTTTTGTGTGTGCCCTCTCTGATATTCTCAGGTGTTATCAATTTTATTAGTGTTTTCAGAGAACAAAATGCATCTTTATTGATGCCTTTATTACAGACTTGTTTCTCATTTCATTATTATTACTTTTACCATAGTGACTAGCTTTCAACTTAGGGATATAACACAGGGGATAAAAGAGAACAGGATGTACATGTAAAGTATGAATTCAGATATGCCATTTTTTCTAGTATCAGTATATTCCCTTCCAATATTTGACATTTGCTTACACTAATATATTATGTTTATCTGAAATTCAATTGGACCAGAGTAGCCTGTATTTTATTTGACAACCCTATTAATACTACTTCTTATAGATTTAATGCCCTGGTTGTTGATTTTTGTTTCTTGGGGTATATATTTAGATTATTTGCTTTTAGGCTTTGATTTTTTTTACATTTGCATTTAAGGCTGTAAATTAACTCTCAGCATAGTTTAGATGAGACACTCAATTTTTAGCATGTCTTAAAATTTCATTACCATTGTGTTTAAAACATTTTCTACTTACTTTGTAAATATGTTTACAGAATGACTGGTGAAAGCACATTCTTTACAGCACTGTGGGCAACTGCTCAAATATCTATCAACAATAGAATATGTAAAGGTCTATTATTTGTGCAATGCAATACTGAAGAGCAATTTTAAAAGAACAAGCTATTGATAAAGTTAACAACTGGGATGGATCTCAAAGGCATTAAAAGTAACTACAGGGTTATACCATTCTGGCTGAGGTGCCATTGGCCAGAAAAGTACAGGACAAACTTTTCTGGGGAAATAAAAATGTTCTATATCACAATCTCAGTGATGGTTCTAGAAGTGTATGTAAAACTTTTAAGAGATACATGCTTACAATTTGTACTCTGACTACTTGAAAATTATATTTCTTTTTCAAAGGCAATGAACAAAAAAGGGATTGGTTATGATTAAAACTGGAAAAGGATTTGCATCACCAATTACTGGTGTGAAAGAAAAAGCTATCACATTAAAAATATCAGGTCTTAATTATCTCTAAACAGCTTAGTTAACACTACATATCACAGCAAAAGAAGCATTAAATTCAGGCAAATTCATTTAATAATTATGGGACATGTTAATATTTTATTTTACTATAGTATAGTCTTATGTGTTATTATTATATAATCTTATATATTAGTCTTATGTTTTATTATTAAAATAAAACAGTCATGTTTTATTATTATATAATCAATATTATATGTAAAGAATCAAAACTGAAAATAATATAAGCAATTCGTCAATGATCACAAGGTAGGAAAAGATAAAATAGAGATTTAATTCCATATTCCTTGAGTTTAATTCTAAGACTAATTCATTTGTTCCACAAGCACTGATTGAGCATTTAGTATACCATGGTCTGTTCCAGAAAATGAGTTTTCAGTTTTTAACAGATAACAGTCTATGGGTGATATTCCTTAAGCTTCAAATATATAAATAATGCCAATGATATTTAATATAATACAAAACACACAAATGGGAAAAATGAGGGAAGGCCTTTATTTTACTTTAATTCATACTTTTAATAATTTCTCTGAAGAAAATTTTATAGAATAAAACTTCATACTATATCTACCACTTCTCCAACTTACTAAAACTCAAGAGTCAAAAATTATCCCCAAGTTCTGTCATATTGCTTTCTTACTGAGTCAAATTTTGATTCATAACACTTTTTCAAGTAGCCTCTCATTTAAAAAAGAAAAGAAAAATGATTTGTCAACGTGGTCTTCTGATAGGTGACATGACTCTGGTATTCTAATCAATAATTGCACTGCTGAGTTATCTCCCCCATTCTGAATTTAATTATCCAGCTTTTCTGACTCATTCCTTTTGACCTTCAATTCCAGCATACTTTATTGACTTCAACTCCAGCATACTTTATTGACTATCAGTGACTTATACCCCAAGGCTTATTATTACCAGGAACTAATCCATCTCTGAGTTTTTTGAACTCTAATACTCTCTTAACTAATTATTTATTCTCTCTCTCTCTTTTATTTCATTCTGCACTTGTTAGACAGTGACCTCATCAGATCATCTTCTCTTCTGGTTCTGAGTCTACTACCCATAATAGAATTCGAGGTTTACCAATTTAATTGTGCCCTGAATTAATGTCTTTCATTGTCCTTTGCCCACAAAGTCAATGAGACAGATCTCACGCACAATAATTCAACAATATTTTACCTATCTTACTGCTTTGCTGCTGAGCTTAGGCCATTTTTGCCATACTTGTGATGACTAGCTTCACCATAATTTCATGCTAAGCAGTTTTGGCCAGGGTCTTAGAGATACTTGAGAATGATTTTGGTCATCTGTGATTTACTCATTATAACTCTTCCTTTAGCAGCTGTTCAAAATACTTTCCACTGCCTTCACATCCCCAGCCTACTTCCACACTCCCCTCCTGGGTGATGGCTCTGGATCCTTTGTCATTCTGGAGATAGATGACATTCTACAATCTACCATCTGTATGATGTTTCCAAAATAAAAACAAAATTCATCATATCACTCTCCAGTGCCATTACTTGGCTTCAGCTTATCTTCCCATCTGATGTTTTTCAGAGATTTGTAGATTCTACTTTTTGATTTTTTAGCGTTTTCAATGTCTCAACTTACCCTGGATTTCGCACACTTCCCTGCCTCTGCCTACCCTCTGCCTAGAATTTTATTTGCCCTTTGCTTTATTTATCTCTCTTCTGAACACATTTTAAGACTCACCTTCTTTTGGACTCCTTCCCCAAGCTACTTTAGGGGCAGCTCCCTATGACACCAGTCCTTCTGTTCCAAAATCACCTTGAACTTACTTGCCTCTCTTATATTTCTGTTAAATGTGCTCTAGGCAACTTGAGAGCCAAGACTAGTTTCCATTTAATAACTTTTTTATTCAAGCCAGTCACACTGTCTAACATACAATAAAAGCCTAGTAGCTTGTTACTAATATTTTTTCAAAAATAAATGTTCTGAACATTATTGACAGCCACCTTGAAATTTCTGGATTGTTATACAGAATATCTCACTTCTTTCATTTCTGTTATATATATCTTTTTCTTTCTTTTTTTATTCCTTTCCTTTTTATTCGCCAGGCATTTATCTTTCTTTCTCATTGTAGAAGTGGCAAATCTTTACTTATTGCCATAGCAGTACAATTTGCTTTTGATTCTCTCCTCTTCCACCTCCATGGAATAATGTACCATATCATTCTACTTTATATTTCTTGTCTAAAAATATTTTCCCTCCTTTCCATGTTGCGAGAACATATTTTCTTAACACTGCTTCTAGGTAAAACTCTTTCACATGCGTTCCTGTCAAATTTCTCCCTGCCCCAACAAGTCTAAAGTCTCCCTGTGTATCCCTTTTCATTACTAACCTGATCCTTAACTAATGACAGTCTCATTTCTGCCATCGCCAGTCTATTGAGATTTGTTATTTGTGGTTCAAAATGCACTCTGCAGCCATGATCCTCAAGCTCTCTATTCTTAACACCCGATAAAGCCCAAGTGTTCTTAACTAAAGAATCCTCCACCCAACTGTTAGAATGAGCCATAGACTGAGGTACTGTTCACTCCCTTTGTCTTCTCCTTCTGTCTACATGTTTTATTCTTTGAAGCCATCACCTGGTGACCGTTTCAATTTAAATATCCTGTTAGTAATTACAGTTATGTGCTGCCTGACATTTTGGTCAACACCAGATGACATACATGATGATGGCCCCATAAGATTATAATACACACTTTTACTGTGTCTTTTCTATGATTAGGTATGTTTAGACACACCAATATTTGGCATTGTGTTGCAATTGCTGTGCTAGTTTGTAGCCTGGGAGCGATAGGTTGTATAATACAGCCTAGGTGTGTAGCAGGCTCTCGCATCTATGATTATGTAAGTACACTCCATGGTGTTGACACAATGATGAAATTGCTTAATGATACATTTCCTAGAACATGTTCCTGTCATTAAACAGTGCCTGACTGTGTATTCGAAGCACAGACTCTGTCTTCCTGGACAACACGCAAATGTAGATTTTGAGCCATTTTGATAAAAATAGGTCTAGTATAGTTGCCATTGAATTAGAATTATGTGGAGACTGACTGCCCTTTGGGCCACTGACTACTCAGTTCTCTGGAGAGCTACTCAGCCTTCTATACCTTACCCACAACCCAGCCTTCCAAAAACACCATCATGCTCCTGGGGAAAACTCGGGATTCAGCTCCTGTGAGCTTCTGGTCACTGCATTTTTATCAGCTAAGCAAGATATCTGCTTTTTGTGTTTTTTTGTTTACAGACACCTTATCTAAAATATATTGATAATCTGTTAACACTGGACTTAACGGCCAACAGTCCTATAAGTCATACATAAGTGAAGTGTTTCTAAAAGTTATTTTCTTCATAAGACACATCACAGCCTTCTTGCCCTTAGGAGCACTAGACAACCCTTCAGCACAATACTTAGGAAAATTGTAATTGGCAAAATCACCAACAAGAAGCACAAAAATTTAAAAATGTGGCACTAAGTGGACTTGAAACGAATACTTATTTGTTTATTATTTTTTTATTTTATTTAATTTTTTGAGGTGAAGGCTCCCTCTGTCGCCCAGACAATAGTGCGGTGGCAGGATCTTGGCTCACTGCAACCTACACCTCCTGGGTTCAAGCGATTCTCCTGCCTCATCCTCCCAAGTTGCTGGGATTACAAGCACCCACCACCAAGCCCAGCTAATTTTATTTTATATTATTTTATTTCATTTTTTTTTTTAGTAGAAATGGGGTTTCAGTATGCTGGCTAGGCTGATTTCCAACTCTTGACCTCAAGGGATCCTCCCGCCTCGGCCGCCCGAAGTGTTAGGATTACAGGCGTGAGCCACTGCAGTCATACAGTGCCCTGCCTAGACACTTCTTTATCATATGAAAGTTGAGGCAAGAACACAGTGTCCACTTTGCTCAGGCTCAGCTGAGAAAGTGCATATTGAGTGGCTCCAAATTTTTCCCTGCTCTGCACTTGTTGACAAATGACCTCAAAAGCACTGAAGGTATTGATTTTGGAGTAACAAATCAATTTCAGCAAGTAGGTGAATTTACACACATAAAATTCATGAATGATGAGGACCAACTTTATATGTAGTTCTGTGCCTTCTTTATTAACTTGCACTCATTTAACAGCTGTTTAACTATTTAGAAACATTTTACAATAAAATTTTTCCTACCTCCCTCAGGACATTCTCTTTCTTTGCTTGACTAATTCTCCACATAGCTACAGTATCTCAAGCCAGATCCCGACTTTTGCCCATGCTAAACCACAGTTTTCACAATGTCATGTCCGTTGTATACAATTTGTACAGTGACAGATATTGTTTACAAATTGAAGAGGCTCTCAATGATACATTTTTTCCCCAAAGATGCTTTACTTGTCCTCTGCCTGGTAGAAACATTAGGCTGGAAGGAACTAATTTAAGGTAGTGCTGCAGTTCTGATAACATTTTTTTTTTCACCTGTGCCTCCTCTCCTGCTATTGTGAGGCTTCCTCAATTGTCCAACTGAGAGCATGGGGTGCTTCCTGTCCTTAACGCCACTGCTCTATATCCTGAATTCTGATATTTGTTTCCCCAGTATCATAAGACTGCTATGAATTCCAGTGTTCTTTAGATTTTTCTGCTTTGTCTTTTATCATCCTATCCAATCCAGTTTTAACTTTTGGCAAGTAGCAACTGAAGATTGGACTGATGTCTCTGTATTTCTCTTCCAAAATCACTAAATTTGTGTGTGAAGCCTCTCAGACTACCAGAATTTTAGTTGGTTTCTTTGTTTCAAAAAGGTGATCCTCTAACCACATGTTTTGCCTGTATTTATATGCTCAGAATTAGAAAATATACTCAGGGAAAATGGCTACAAAATGTAGGCTCATCTTTCCCCAGGTCTCAAATATCTTGGTCCCTCAAAGTCCCATAAGCTTCAGCAGGTCCCCACTGCCTTCTAGGATATATATATTACATTATGTTTGTGTCTTAGCAGAAATATTTTCCCACAACTAGCTATCTATTATAGCCACAAGTAGACCTCTTAATGAATTTTCCCTAAGAACTCTGTGTCTTCTTCCTACTGCTCATCTATTCATGGTTGACCATCTCCATTTTTCTGCTCGTTGACTGATTTTAATAACAGTGCAATGTAAACCTTCATGAATTTCCATACAGAAAAGTGGCTTTTCTTTCTTTGGCGCTTTTGTCTTCTGTGCAATATCTTGACCTGCATAAATTATCGAGACTACTAATATTCAGGTGTCATGACAGCCACCAGTTTCTCCATCTTTTTAACCTTACTTAGCTATATCTTTCTCCTTGTGACTAATACCTCTTTATTATTCATTTTCCATGCCCTTATCTTGCATGATGATGCATGGACACCTGCAGGTAGAATGAAAGTAAAATATGCATTTGTTTGAT
>PVKV010035935.1:0-16143 GCA_004027835.1 Alouatta palliata
AATTCTCCTGCCTCAGCCTCCCGAGTAGCTGGGACTACAGGCACGTGCCACCATGCCCAGCTAATTTTTGTATTTTTAGTAGAGACGGGGTTTCACCATGTTGACCAGGATGGTCTCGATCTCTTGACCTCGTGATCCACCCGCCTCGGCCTCCCAAAGTGCTGGGATTACAGGCGTGAGCCACCGCGCCCGGCCCGACCCTGTCTTTACCAAAAAATTACTTTTAAAAAACCCAAGCCAGGCACAGTGGCTCATGCCTGTAATCCCAGCACTTTGGGAGGCCAAGGTAGGTGGATCACGAGGTCAGGAGTTCAAGACCAGCCTGACCAACATGGTGAAACCCCGTCTCTTCTAAAAATACAAAAGGTAGCCAGGCTTGGTGGTGCATACCTGTTGTCCCAGCTACTCAGGAGGCTGAGGCAGGAGAATCGCTTGAACCTAGGAGGCAGAGGTTGCAGTGCCCAAGATCGTACCACTGTACTCCAGCCTGGGCAACAGAGCAAGACACTATCTCAAAAAAAAAAACAAAAAGAAAAAGAAAAAGAAAAAAAACTGGTGCCTTCTAGAAGCAATACTAGACTTATTGGCCACTCTTATTTATATATATTATTTATTTCTCAGTAGATATAATTTTAAAATATGTTGTAGAAACAGAGAGAAGAAGCTTAAATAGCAGTTTCCATTTAATTATTATTTTCCTCATTTATTTTTTTTGAGACCAGGTCTCACTCCTGTTGCCCAGGCTGGAAGGCAGTGGTACATTCTTGGCTCACTGCAGCATCGACTTCCTGGTCTCAAGTGATCCTCCCACCTCAGCCTCCCAGGTATCTGGGACTACAGGCATGTACCATCACACCTGGAAAATTTATATTTTGCAGATGCAGGGTCTTGATGTGTTGCCCAGGCTGGTCTTGAACTCCTGGTCTCAAGTGATCCTCCAGCTTCTGTAGCAGGATCGGCGGGGAACAAATCTCTTGAACACCGAACTGAGAAAGGAAGTGGCTTTTTATTCAGCTGTGGGAGGCTAATGCCTTGACCACCGTGCTCCTGGTGAAGCAGCTCCTTCCCTTTTTTATAGGCTTACAATCCTAAAGGGGAAGCTGAGGCGAAACTGTTTCATTGTCCATTGGCTAGACATTTGACCTCACAACCTTTGGCTTATTGATTTGCTAGTTCATATGCAGCATGAGTGGGAACAGGCAGGGGAGGGGACTTACAGAGAAAAGACAAAGGCAGTAAATTATTAATTGGCAGAGGTATTTCCAGGAGGGGCCCTGGGTTGTGCAAACGTGGAGGACATGACCCAGTGCCTGGCTCCGGCCAGTAGTGATAACGTTCTTCGTAACTCTTTGAAGGCTTATAGATAGCAGAGAGGATGGGAACCGAAAAGGGAGTCATCTTCCCAGTCCTTGGGCCTCGTTATGGCCTGGTGAGTGGTGTCAGCAAGTTGTCTGACCACGGATTTAAGCTCTTTGGTATTTTATCTCTTTCTCACTCTTCTTTCCATCCAGAGGCGAGGAGGAGGTGGAGGCCAGGAAGCGGGAGGAGAGGAGGGGGTCTCCCCTCCCACCTCAGCCTCCAAAAGTACTGGGATCACAAGCTTAAGCCATTGTGCCTGGACTTATTTTCTTTATTTTTTAACCAGCCCACTCTGTATACATCTCCATGCCTGCAGCTTAATTGGAGAAGTAGGAATTATTAATGCTTCACAGGAGAGGTGTTTGTGCAGATGAGTAAAGAAGGCTTTGTTTTGTTTATTTTGTTTCTAGGTGTTTGGGCTATAGAGGCGTTTAGAAATAAAGAATCAGGTAACATTTCTTATTTTTTCTTCCATACAGGATATATTTTGGGGAAGTTCAGCTGACTGGCTTAGGGGAAGGTATGTATCAAGGTTAAAAAACATTCATAGTGTTCAGCGCTCTCAACTTCAGAGATGAGTTTGATTTCTACTTGTTATAATATGTAGATGGTCATCTTAATATGCATAATACAAGTAAAGAAAAGATAAGAATGCAGGTAGGTGATCCAAGCATCTGCCAGGGGTAACCAAATAATTTTTCCCAAAGTTCCAGAAACTCAGTCTTCTTTCTTACTCTTTATAAAACTGTCTGTTTTCCTAATTTTCTACAATGAGGAAGTTAAATGTTTCTGATGAACACCAAGAATTTTGAAAAATTGGAAATGAAACCAAGAAAATTCGGAAAGCTTTATTGAAAGTTCCACTTGCAAGGCCATGAGTCTTTACTTAGCTCTGGAGTGGCAGCTTGGGGGAAGGCAGTTATTTCTGAAATTGAGGTGTTTGTGTGACATTCTAGTGCTCCTTCACTGTCTTTTTTAGCATGTGACGTATCTTTGCAGGGCTGGTTAGTAGAACTTTCTCCGGCTTTAAGACTAACAGTTATTTTATCTCTTTGAAGGTAGCTTTATCTGTAAATGGAGTGCTATTTCCCCTGCCAATATTGGCTCGATATATAGAAAGAAACCTATATATACACACACATACACACATGTGCATACACGCACGAAACTGAGGCTGCTGCACTTAACGTGCTAAGTAGATAATGCCAGAGGTTATACAATAGGCCAAATAATTCAGGGAAAGATGGTCTATGGGCAATATCAGTGTTCTCTGCAAAAAAAGTTAATAATGTATCTCTTCTCCTAGGCTTCCAGACAGTTCGCGTTGGGACAGTGGGCACTCCTGTGGGCACCATCACTCTTTCTTGTGCTTACAGAATTAACTTGGCCTTCATGTCTACCAGGTGAGGAAGTGCCCTGGAGTCCGAAAGAAATTTTCCAAAGATGTTAACGTTTTTTTCTCCTAAACTTCAAGACTAAACCTACAATTCAGCTTTGCTGAAAGCAGTGCCTTCAGAAGAATAAAGTCAAGAAAGAGAGAGCACAGTTGCCAGATTGGAGAATTTGAGTGTCCTAGAGCCAGTTTGTCCAGAACGTAGGATTGGTGGTTTATATTTAAGGATTGTGATAGCTAAAGCTCTGGTAGTGCCTGCCAACAGATGTAAGGTGAGGGGCCCTCTGAGGACTTTGTGGGGGCTGGAAAGGCATTCTAACAAATATTGGAATCTGCTTATTGTATTACAGGCAATTTGAGAGGACCCCACCTATCATGGGGATTATTATTGATCACTTTGTGGACCGTCCCTATCCCAGCTCCTCTCCCATGCACCCCTGCAATTACAGGTGAGGAAAGTGAAAAGGTGCTCTCCCAAACTGCAGCTGGGCAGAAGCATCCATCCTCCACAGGTGCATGGAACACCTTTCTCAGCACTCACTCTCCAATGGGAAAGGGGTCACTGATGGAGACCCCACATGGAGATAAATCAAATGGGCCAGTTTCCCTTCTTTCTGCTCCCTCTCAGGTACACTAAGACTTAGGGCATACAGACTGTTTCAGAAAATTCTTGGGATAGTTTGGATCTTGATGTTAGTGATAAAACTTTTCTTGGTGAAACCCCATCTCTATTAAAAATACAAAAATTAGCTGGGCATGCCAGCTTATGCCTGTAATCCCAGCTACTCGGGAGGCTGAGGCAGGAGAATTACTTGAACCTGGGAGGCGGAGGTTCCAGTGAGTCAAGATTGTGCCACTGCATTCCAGCCTGGGCCACAGAGTGAGACTCCATCTCAAAACAAAAAAAGAAAAGACTTTTCTCAGTTACAAGTTACTTAGAGCCTTAGAAGAGTGGCAGTGATTTGTGGAATATCCTTGGCAAATTAACTGGTTTTCAGATTACCATCTAGCACATTAGTTTCATATCAGAATAAAGTGTCCCTAGGTCTAGAACTCAGAAAACAGAATTCTCTAAGGGTTGGAATAGATATATATCAGGAAGGATACTACCTTTATATGATAGACTTGTGAAATTGAATAGCTTGTCTTTAAGGTTTAGTTACTTGTTTTATGGAATCTCTATTACTGATAATTCTTTGAAAACCCAGATGTGAGCTCAGCCACTGGCCTTGCTTAAGAAAATGCTCTCAGGCCAGGTATGGTGGGTAATGCCTGTAATCCCAACACTTTGGGAGGCTGAGATCGGTGGATTTCTCAAGTCCAGGAGTTCAAGATCAGCCTGGGGAACATGGTGAAACACCGTCTCTACTAATTTAAAAAAAAAAAAAAAGTTCTCTCAAATAATAGGTCAGGTAAGAAGTTTGGGTTTAAAAAACAAAACAGGCTGGATGTGGTGGCTCACACCTGTAATCCCAGCACTTTGGGAGGCCAAGGCAGGAGGATTGCTTGAGCTTAGGAGTTCAAGACCAGCCTGGGTAACATAGGGGGACCCCTGTCTCTACAAAAAATTAAAACTTAGCTGAGCATGGTGGCATGTTCCTGTAGTCCCAGCTACTAGGGCAGCTGAAGCAGGAGGATCGTTTGAGCCTGGGAAGGTTGCAGTGAGCCATGCCACAGCACTCTAGCCTGGGTGACAGAGTGAGACCTTGTCTCAAAAAAATAAAAAAACAAGAACAAAACATGTCAAACCTCTGAATGCTACTCTCTGGAATGTTTGAAATTATTGAGGACTCCACGTGCCTCTCTTGCCAGTATGAACTGTGTGAAACAGTTCTTAGCACCACTTCCATCCTTATCTAATCGCCTTTTGTAGCCTTTCTGAAATTGACTTCTACCACCATAAAATTCATTATTTCTTTTTTTTTCACTTTAGAACTGCTGGTGAGGACACTGGAGTAACATATCCATCTATAGAAGACTCTCAAGAAGTGTGTACCACCTCTTTTTCCACCTCCCCTCCGTCACAGGTAGGGGGATGCAGATCTGGGGTGATGGTAGTTGTTTGGTATATATGTATGTATATATAGGCTTTATGAAATGATGTCCACATTTAGCTGCAATCCC
Source organism: Alouatta palliata (assembly GCA_004027835.1). NCBI lineage: Eukaryota > Metazoa > Chordata > Mammalia > Primates > Atelidae > Alouatta > Alouatta palliata. The sequence continues at coordinate 4,877 of PVKV010035935.1, forward strand.
TTTTGTTAGTGGTGGTGATTGTTAAAGGGATTACTTTGAGGGGTAAGAGATAGCCTTCTTATCCAGAAGATAGTATTTCCAGTCTGTAATTATTCATAACCTTCAGGGTTACATTTAGCTTTTACCTTCCTGGTGACATCTTAAATTTCCGTAGAACATCAAGTCACAGAATTCCAGATGCATTCTGACACCAGAGATTTACTTTAACCTACGCTTGTTAACTTCATAGCTACTTCTCTATTGAGTAGTAATTTTCATTTATAATAATGAAAGAGGCCCCAAAGAGCCAAAAGTTATTTAGCATAAAATGCCAGGGAGAAACCAGTAGTATAGTTTTTCTTTATACTTGACACAGATTTCTGCCTGTGTGTATTCTCTAGCCAGACATTTTTAACTATTAACTTTTCCACTTCAGTCTTCAGTGGCAAACCCAGTTTCATAAAACATAGGCTCCAAACACTGTCGTCAGCTTCCCCATAGAGAGCGCCCCTGTGGTCTTGTTGTGTAATGTGTGTGGTGCCAAGGCTGCTTTCATTGCAGTCATTTTTGCAGCTGGCTGAATTGCAGGGGCGCATTTCTTGCCTTCCACCTCAGGTCACACATTCCCAGCCTCCTTGGCTCCAGATTCCCCTTCTGGCTGCATTGTCTTCATTATTGCCTTCCTCTGTGACTTTCACATTAGACGGTTTCTTCTAGACCTACCTCAGTTCTATCTTCCTTTAAATCAGCCCCAGATTCTCCCATTTCAACTTCTTATTTGAGGGACCAGAGAAACTCATTAGCTGTTCATGTGTTTTTTATGCTTTTTTTTTTTTTAAGCCGTTCTCACTCTGTTACTCAGGCTGAAGTGTAGTGGTGCAGTCATGGCTCACTGCAGCCTGGAACTCCCAGGCTCAGGTGATCCTCCCACCTCAACCTCCTGAGTGTCTGGGACTACAGGTGTATGCCACCATGCCCAGCTAATTTTTTGAATTTTCTGTAGAGATAGGGTTTTGCCATGTTGCCCAGGCTGTCTCTACCAAAAATACAAAAACTGGCCGGGTGTGGTGGTACAAACCTGTAGTTGCAGCTACTTAGAAGGCTGATCTGGGAGAATTACCTGAGCCTGGGAGGTCAAAGCTGTAGTGACCCGAGATCACATCACTGCACTCCAGACTGAGTGACAGAGCGAGATCCTGTTTCAAAAAAAAATAATAATGAAATAAAGTCACAGTTGTAATGTGTTTCAAAAGCAGGAGTTAGTGTCTGTGAATGATGATGTAAAATCCAAGGATCACTATTGTTTCTGTTGTCCTAGCTTGTTTAGGATGAAAGAGATTCTTCTTCTAAAGTTGCCAGAACAGTTTAGTTTGGGGGTTTGAGAATTGTCATTCCCCTGTTGCTTTCGTGTTAGCATTGATCTCGTCAGGGGAGCTTCTTGTATAGTTACTGACACAGAGAAGCACTGACCAAAAAAGCAGACAAAGAGACAAGGACCTACTTTCTTCCTAGTGCACATTAATGGAAGCAGGGTTTTTTTTAAGGTAATTAGTTGTAGATATGTTGAGTTTTTGGTTTTTTTGTTTTTTTTTTTAATTTTTATAAGCTCATCCCAGCTGTTCTAAAAGAGATGTCAAATTTAAATTTCAGTAAGCAGTTCTGTTTTATACGTAATAGATTCATAAATAATAAAGTTGTGACTTGTGAGATATGAGGGATGGTGAGACTGAGCCTTACCAATTAGTCTGTCTGTTTCCCAGATGCAATGGGAAGTTGAACCTAAAAGTAAATGTACATTTAGTTGTTTCTGCACCTGATGTTTGCATCATAGTTTGCATGCCTGTGTGACTAGAGGCTATCTTTTTCATGGTGACTGTCTCCTAATGTGTCTTATCACAGTTTAAAACTAGATCACACCAAGTTCTTACCAGTAGTCTGCACTCCATAAGTGAGCCCTGTCATTACTCCTTGGGGACCTCTGATCAAGGCTGGTACAGTTTGGTACAAAAATAGTCCATTTTGAACGTAGTTTCTCTCAGTGGTAGAGAGACATTTGCTGTCATTTTTCCTCATTCCTGTTAACGTTGAAGTAGTATTTTTCTTGGTGACTTGCATAATTACTCAACTCAGCAACTTCTATTGGAGCTTTTGCTGAAGTCCAGTAAATATATGTCAATGTGATGATGTTGGTTTTGACAACAGTATAAGGATTATTGTGCCATTTGGGCACAGAATTAAGTCTAGAAATGAACCTACTGTGGCCTAAGGTCCTGCCTCCAGTTCTAAGCATTAATTAGCTAACTGGTCAGGTCTAAAAATGGAACAGCAAGACCCAAAGTAATCATCATGACCATAATCATTATGCCCTTAAGTAGCTTTGAAATCATAAGAGTTTTCAACGTGCCCCAGCTTTTACTCCATCAAGTTCACCTACGCCAGCAGGGACTGTAAGAACGAGCACACACACCCCTGCACACCCACTGTCTTCTCTGGAATGACATAGAAAAGCATGCATCTGAGCTTCTTAAAGTTCCAGCCAACAAATGTCAGCTGTTTGAAACTGACCTGCAGATTCTGGGTTTCCTAAAAAAAGGCTTTCAGTTGAACATTACAGGCCCTGCATCCTTATCCATCTTCAGCACACCTTGCAGTCAGGCCCTTCTGTTGGAAGCTGCTATCTGACTTCCTCTCTTTTTTGAGTAGAGACAGATTAATGCTTGGCTCAGGTTTCTCTGTTTTGCCAAGTTTTAGCCAGCTCACCTCAGCTTTGTTTTCTAGCTGCTCATCAGGGAGACAGGCATGCATGAAATGCCCTGAAGTAAACATCACTCTAGGACCTTCCAAGTTGTCCCTTTAGAAAGACAGCCCCACGCCGTCGCCTGCTTCACTCATGACTCTAGTGTTGGTTCCTGCCTTTCTTGCTACTGCTCCTTCGAGAGTTTTTTCACTTCTTTCTCAAGTCCCTTTTCTTTTTTCTTGTTTCTCCTGTCTCCGTGTGTGTCTGTGCACAGTGTGTGTTTACTGTCACAAAGGCACATTTTCAGACCCCTACTCCTGTGGTGACGGATACCCTGAGGGTCCCCATGGCAGGACTGGCCTTTTCCCATCAAGTGAGTCCATAATGGGAAGAAGGGGATATAATCAGATGGCATCCTTTTATTTTAAAATTGTAAATAAATTACAGGGAATAGTTATTTAAATGTCCCAAGTGTTCTGTGGGATTATTTTGAGGCTTGGGAATAGATTTTAATAGGACACAGCCACGGCCCAGCAGCCCAAAATAGGGAATTTTCATCTGCCCCTCCTCCTACCATTGATGTGAAAAATACATGGAGTTATTTATATCAGATTTTTAAATAAACAACTCAAGACCAGTATTCTTTCTTTTTTCAATATAAATAGCAATATTCCCATCTCCAGGGGTGATGGAGGGTGTGATTAGAGAAGATGGCTTTCTGTTTCAAAGGTACCTCAGGACAAAGGAGAAAATAGAATGACTTTGGAGAACCTGATGACTTTGGCTGCAAGTTCTGTCCAAACTTGTGCTCCACACATCTGCTGGGCTTAGCACTGAAACAGTTAGCTCAGCCCCTGGGAAAACGGGGAGCAGGGAACTTATTTCAGGCCTTTGAGAGGCTCCACAGCTTGTAATCCCTATCCCAGTACAAACAAGTCTGTGTTTTCTTCTCTCATAACTGAATGGCCTGGTCTGTCCCTAACCCCTGTCACGTCAGGCCCCCTGCAATGTGGGCATGTGGGCGGGAGCCGTTCCTTATCTCTCTGCTGAGCCTTCCTGTTTGTCACGCTCTGGGATTGCCTATTTTTTTTCTGCCTTTCCTCTTCCCCTCTTGTTTTTCTCTTGCTTAGCTCTCAAGCTCTCGCCTTTCCTATCAGCCTGCTGCCCTGGGCGTTGGATCAGCTGACCTGGCTTATCCAGTAGTGTTTGCTGCTGGCTTAAATGCTACACACCCTCACCAGGTATCTTTTAAGATGGGAGGACCATGGGTTTCCAGTGCTGCCTCCCCTGCCTGGAGGCAATTAAGGGCTATCTCAGGGCTGATATGTTCTAAGTGCTATATTCTGAAGCAAAACCCTTTTGTAACTTCAGAGACCTAAAGTGACTCTCTGAGAGGAAGGAGCCTCTTAGACTTCAGAAAGGAAAGAAGACTTCTCAAGGATTTTTCTCCCTCTCTTTCCTTTTTCCTCTGTAGTCATTACCATGCATGTCTTCCCTCCCTTAACTGAGTTTCAGAGAGGATAAAAATCCAGGGATTACTGCCCACTTGGTGGCGGCATTGGTGATGGAAAACTTGAAAGCAGACACTATCATGCTAGAACGTGAGGTTCCCCTCCTGCCTGGCATGCCACGATTCACTGTCTCTTTCCATTTTTCCCCAAAGCTGATGGTTCCTGGGAAGGAAGGTGGGGTACCCCTTGCTCCCAACCAGCCTGTCCATGGTACCCAGGCTGACCAGGAGAGACTGGCAACCTGCACCCCTTCTGATGGAACCCACTGTGCTGCCACACCCTCCAGTAGGTGAGTTCACCTTTGGGCTCTGTCTCTGCTAAGGCTGGCCAGGGGCCTAGGCTTATTTGGTATCAGTAAAGAGTAGCTTTCGGCATTGGCTGGAGCGTGACATTTGTGCCCAAAGCATGGACTCCTAACTGGGAGTGGTGGTTCACGCCTATAATCCCAGCGCTTTGGGAGGCCAAGGTGGGAGGATTGCTTGAGGCCAGGATTTTGAGACTAACTAGGCCAATGTAATGAGACTGTCTCTCAAAAAAAAATTTTTTCCCCTTTTTTTTTCTTTCTTTTGAGACAGAGTCTTACTCTGTTGCCGAGGCTGGAGTGCAGTGGTGCAGACTTGGTTCACTGCAACCTCCACCTCCCAGGTTCAAGCAATTCTCCTGCCTCAGCCTCCCGAGTAGCTGAGACTACAGGCGCCCGCCACCATGCCTGGCTAATTTTTATATTTTTAGTACAGACGGGATTTCACCATGTTGGCCAGGCTGGTCTCAAACTTCTGACCTCAAATAATCCACTCACCTTGGCCTCCCAAAGTGCTAGGATTATAAGCATGAACCACCACACCCAGCCTCAAAAATGTTTTTAAAAAATGAAAGAGAAAAACAGTGTGGAGTCCTTGAAGTTCCCTGATAAGAATCTGATACATGTGCTGGGATGTAAGGAAGCTGACCTGGAGCTTCACTACTAACAGAAAACAGCAGGAGCTCAGTTCTTGTTACCCTTATCCAGTAAAGGGGTTGTCAGATGTTTTTCTCTTACTCCAAGATTTATATCCTTGGAATCATTCCTTAGTGTTTCCCAAGGACCAGAACAGGGTGTTGACCATAGCCCTGAAGTCTGGACCACGATGTATCTGTGTTGTAGTTGGGATTGATCTTTTTCTGCTATGTTAGAGCCTGGTGGAGAGCCTTTGGAACAACTGTTTTCCTCATTAAAAAAAAAAAAAAAAAATGTAAGTCTTTGTCTTTTCTGATTACTGAAGTGATACATTCTATAAGACTCAAATCCTAAAAACATTAGATAGAAAGTGAACGTTCTCATATTCCCACCCTGCAGAACTCACCACTGTTGCCTGCCTTTTCAGAAGGGTTAAGTGATTGGCCTGAGCTCACTTAGCTCACAGGGCAGGAGGGCGAGCAGATTCTCTGATTCCAGAACACGAGCCCTTCTTTCCATGATGCTCCCACTCTCCCTGGGGAGCCATGGACTGTTTTGACCTGCCCTACCCTCCCTTGATTTTGAAGGCTTTAGAGCTAATGAGATAACTTTGCCCCCTCACGTTCTAAATGAACTTTCTCATGATAGAAATTCCGTATTTATTTATTTATTTTCATTCCCATGGTAAAGTGGTAAAGTGGGAGGGAAGTCATTTAGGAAGGCTTTTTTTTTGGTGTGGCATCCATCAGGAAAAATCATTTATGTCATTCCTAGCTTCTCAAACTTCCATCCTCTCCCTTTCTCCCTCTGTTAGATGATCAAAGGCATTTTACACTCTGGTTTTTTGAGCCTTGACTCTTGGGACATGTCCAGGAGTAGCTAAAGACAGAGGCCCCTGTGTGGGAGTTCCTCAATACAGGTCATAAGAGCTAAAAAGCCTTTGCACAGTATGGGTCCTCACTGCTGGCTGGAGTCCAGGGGCCACTTGACTGCACAACCCTCCTGCCTACCTTGAACCCCTGTTTTTGGCCAGAGGACTTTTCCTAACCCTTGCTACTTGCAGGACTGTGACTGCTGGTTTGGTAGCCACAGCCATGGGTCCCCACTTTTGCTGCTTAGAGCCCCCTGTGCAGGACTCAGTATCAGTCTGAAGGGCTGGGGAAGGAGGGAGTGGGAACAGCCAAATTAAATGTCATTCAAAGATCTTTGTTAAGGGAGGGATGATTGGGGGCAACATGGCAGGGAGCCCAGAGAACCTTAGCCCAGGCAGTTTATCAAGGGTGAAGAGAGCTCTGGCTGACTAAGGAATCAAATTTGGAACTAAAGAAGAAGAAAAGCTAAAAATTTGGGGTCTGGCTATGTAATACATAAATATTAAAACCACAGTTGTTTATGAGAGTTGCTTGCCTGTATCTACAACTGCTATATGCATGATAACTGATATTTGTCGTTGGTCTTTCCGACTGTATTTTAAGTAAGCTTTGCACAATTATAACACTGAGCTTCATTCACATATGTATAACTTTTAGTAGTTCCAGGAAGTGCAGCCCTCTGCAATCAACTTAAAAGGCAGGGCGATAACGGCATCAGCCAGACCACATAATGCCGTCTCCCATTGGATGGGCCAGTGGGAGCCAACTCCTGTCCTAGGCCATAGCCCCATCAGATGGTGGATTTATAGGGTACTAAGTCATCCTGCTGTGGTTTGAGAATGAGTACTAACTTAACCTTTCTTCTCCAGTGAGGATACTGAAACCGTATCAAACAGCAGCGAGGGACGGGCCTCCCCACACGATGTCTTGGAGACCATCTTTGTCCGAAAAGTGGGGGCTTTTGTCAACAAACCCATTAACCAGGTGATTTTTCTGCCACTGCCACCAGTAAGAATGTCTGAGTTCTTAGAGTAAGGCCCCACAGGTAGTGTTCTTCACCTGAGATACTATTATATATGAAACTACTGAACTGGCATGCAAAATTGTATCTGTGTGTAAATTTTTCTGTGAAGAGGATTAATAACCTGTGCCACCCCTCTAGAATAAGTCAAGAACTATTGTTCTGTGACCTTTTAAAGCTTCGTACAAGAAAGGGAGAGTAGACCTAGATACCAGTTAGTACAAAAACACTACACTCTGTCATTGGCTTGGCATTGTTTAAACTGAACTAGGAGGTTCCTCCTCAGCAGGGCCAGTGAAGCACATTATTACTGCATCACTGTGGATCAAGCTTCCAAAGCTAAATTCCCAGGGTCCTCGGGACCCCAGCCCTTTTTTTTTTTAGTTTTTTGGGTTTTTTTTTTTGAGACAGAGTCTTGCTCTTGTAGCCCAGGCTGGAGTGCAATGGCACAATCTCGGCTCACTGCAGCCTCCGCCTCCCAGGTTCAAGCGATTCTCCTGCCTCATCCTCTCGAGTATCTGGAATTACAGGTGTGTGCCACCACGCCTGGCTAATTTTTTGTATTTCTAGTAGAGACGGGGTTTTGCCATGTTGGCCAGGCTGGAATCAAACTCCTGACCTCGTGATCTGCCCACCTCAGCCTCCCAAAGTGCGAGGATTACACCAGTCCTTGTTTATGCTGTGGGTGTATGTGATGGGGGACAGGGAGGTGAGGGAGCTTGGGGAGCCTCTAACAAGGCAGGAGCCTGAGGGGCAGCATGGTCAGCCTAGGTGTGCAAACTTGCTGGACCTCTAGGCTTCTGGCAGCCTGGAAGGAAGCATGAACACTGCAGGAGGGGCAGGCATGAGCGCTTTTCTCCTGTGTCTCTTCAGGTGACCCTGACGAGTTTGGATATACCCTTCGCCATGTTTGCTCCCAAGAATTTGGAGCTGGAGGATACTGATCCGATGGTGAGCTCACCATTGACTACCAGATCCCAGTAGATGGTGTAGTAGTCATTGTCCCTCCTGGGCCAGAGTCACTAATCCTCCACAGACCATAAACCATGGCCCCTCGGCTTACGGATTTGCGGCCAGCATTAAGTTCTTCCCAGAATTTTCAGATTGTTTACAGTAACTTGAATCTGGGTCACAGCATCAGCCCTAACCCTGCCTTACTATGAAACAGGTGAATCCTCCAGATTCCCCAGACACTGAATCTCCTCTCCAGGGCAGCCTGCACTCGGATGGCTCCAGCGGGGGCAGCAGTGGTAATACCCATGATGACTTCGTTATGATAGATTTTGTAAGTCGCCGTCACCCTCCTTGACCTTTGCAGTGCCAGGGAGCTAGTCCTAGAAGCATCTACTGTACTTGACCCAGATTTCCTTCATAGGGATTTGATGTACTGGTGTAGTCAGAGGGGCTGGACAGCTGGAGCCTGGTCTGGGGAGCCATTTTGGAGGCCCATAAACAACAAGGCATTTTGTGTCATGCCCTTGGTTAAAATTCATAATGAAATTCAACTCTTAAATAGAGATTTCCCACTCTCTTAGGTCCTATTTGTGCCTAGGCAAGGCATTTGAAGGAAGGAGACGTAAACTTAACCAGTGGAAAGGAATATTATCACCAGCATTTGAAGTGAACAGTCTGATTAGCCGGGTGTGGTGGCAGGTGCCTGTAATCCCAGCTACTCAGGAGGCTGAGGCAGGAGAATCGCTTGAACCCAGGTGGCAGAGGTTGCAGTGAGCCAAGATCATGCCACTGCACTCCACTCTGGGCAACAGAGTGAGACTCTGTCTCAAAAAAGGGGTGGGGGGCTGAGAAGTGAACAGTCTGGAAGAGAGAAGTGTAAAGATTGCTCTCCCTAAGATAAGGCCAAAGAACGTTTCCTTGGATAGTTGCTAGAAGGAAAGAGACTTGTTCATAGCTTATCTCTTCAGTGGTTCAAAGCAAGCTAAACTGAGTCTGTCTTGTTTTTGAAGAAACCAGCTTTTTCTAAAGATGACATTCTTCCGATGGACCTGGGGACCTTCTATCGTGAGTTTCAGAATCCCCCTCAGCTGAGCAGCCTCTCCATAGATATTGGAGCGCAGTCCATGGCTGAAGACTTGGTATGAAGACTTCTTCCTCCACTGCAGTGCATCCTTACTTGCTGGTCATTTCTTTGCCACAGGCCTAGAAATTTCTTCCTGTTACTCCTCTGCATCCCCACACCACCTACTATCTTCCCTGTAATAGGAAGGAGACATTTTGAGACCATTATCTTCTGATCACACTGAAGATTTGCATTGTGCCCAAGATTTGCATTGTACCCGGCAGTCATTATCTGGAATTTGCTTGAGCTCAGTTCCTCCTTTCTCTGCACATTCTCAGCATTACTTACATGCTCCTGTTCTGTTCCTGATGTTTTCTCCTTGTAAATGCCATAGGCCAAGTTGCTCTCACAGCCTTTGCATTAGCTATTTAGCTTGCCAGGCAAATGCCAGTGGTACTGGGCAGAGGAGAATGCGAAGTCCCAAGTGTCTGTGTTCGTGTCTTTTCCTCAGAGAGCTCACTCCATCATTTAGCAATTCTCACTCTTGGCCAGATGTCCTGATACCATAATGACCTCGTCTCTGCTTAGGGTATTTCCTCTGCCTGCCTGTGAGGGGCAGAAGAGTGCCCCACACAAGCCACAAACTCTGAGTGCCCTCTGCCAGCAGATGTTCATCTTTGAGGTGGAATGATCACCTCCTAAATAGATATTAAGGCCCTGTGGTAGCTGCCCTGGATTTGCTTTAAGGAGAAAAGCATGCTCAGTAATAACAATACAGTAATAATCCCAGCCACTCAGGAGGCTGAGGCAGGAGAATCACTTGAACCTGGGAGGCAGAGGTTGCAGTGAGCCAAGATTATACCACTGCACTCTAGCCTGGGAGACAGAGCGAGACACTGTCTCAAAAAAAAAAAAAAAAAGTAATAATTATTACCAAGGCTTTTGGGGCCAGGCGCAGTGGCTCACGCCTGTAATCTCAGCACTTTGGGAGGCCAAGGAGGCAGGCCATCACTTAAACTCAGGAATTTAAGACCAGCCTCGGCAACATGTAAAACCCTGTTTCTACAAAAATTACAAAAAAATTAGCTGGGCATGGTAGCATGTGTCTGTAGTCCCTGTAATCTCAGCACTTTAGGAGGCCTTCACTTGAACTCAGGAGTTTAAGACCAGCCTGGGCAACATGGTGAAACCCTGTCTCTACAAAAAATACAAAAAATTAGCTGGGCGTAGTGGCACACGTCTGTAGTCCCAGCTACTCCAGGAGGTAGGAGGATTGCTTGAGCTGGGGAGGTCCGTGCTGCAGTGAGCCTTGTTTGCGCCACTGCTTACAGCCTGGGTGACAGGGTGAGGTCCTGTCTCATAAAAAATAAAAATAAAGGCTTTTTGAGTGCCAGGAATTTTTCTAAGTGTTTTACATGAATCTTCAACAGCCCTAAGAGGTAGATTTTCTCATCCCAGTTTACAGATGAGAAAACCAACAATGATAAGCTTGCTTATGATCACACAGACCCAGGCAAAACAAAGCTTTGTTTGATCCTAGAGGAGCTGGCTCCTGAATTTAGCCTTTTAACCACTTAACTCCCCTGCCTATCATGACATGCACTTGGAAGGAAGTTATGGCTCCAGTTCTTTCAACTGACGCCACAGCCATTGCAAGCCAATTCTGAGGCCTCCCTCTCCCTTCAGGAAGCTGCACCCAAACCACTCTCAGCTACTGGTGTGGCCAGGCCATATTATAAGCTCTGAGGCAAGAGACTCTCCAGACTCCCTTGTGGTCGTGCTTAACCCTGCACTGTCGGGAAATTGTGCCAGTGAAACTCTGCAGATGCAGCTTCTCATTGATTCATCGGTGGAGGCACATTTTTATTAATAGTTGATACTCTAGACAGTTAAACTTCTCACAGTTCTGTTTTCCTTTGCTTCTCTCTTTACCATTCTCTCTCAGCCGCCTCTAACTCACCCCCTACTCATCTAGTGTAAAGATACAGATTCCTTGTAATCCCAGCACTTTGGGAGGCCGAGGCGGGTGGATCACGAGGTCAAGAGATCGAGACCATCCTGGTCAACATGGTGAAACCCCGTCTCTACTAAAAATACAAAAATTAGCTGGGCATGGTGGCACGTGCCTGTAGTCCCAGCTACTCGGGAGGCTGAGGCAGGAGAATTGCTTGAACCCAGGAGGTGGAAGTCGCG
>PVKV010035936.1:0-16141 GCA_004027835.1 Alouatta palliata
AATCAATTCTCCTGCCTCAGCCTCCCGAGTAGCTGGGACTACAGGCACGTGCCACCATGCCCAGCGAATTTTTGTATTTTTAGTAGAGACGGGGTTTCACCATGTTGACCAGGATGGTCTCGATCTCTTGACCTCGTGATCCACCCGCCTCGGCCTCCCAAAGTGCTGGGATTACAGGCGTGAGCCACTGCGCCCAGCCAGTTCCTCGTTTTCATCTGAGACCTTCTAAGCCTGTCCGTCACTGTACATTCTTCAGTCTGTTGATCACAACTATTTAACAAGTCTTCCATGGTCCAAACTTTCCCTCATTTTACTGTCTTCTTCTAAGCCCTCTCCCTCTCCAACCTCTGGCCCTTACCCACTTCTGAACCTGATTCTATGTTTTCAACTATCTTTGTCTCAACCTGGCAATGTGGTAAAACAGAAATATCAATTTTCAGGGGGAAAATTCAAGAAGACTTCAGATATTTGGATATAAAAGAATCTAATTGCTAATAGTCAAAAAATGAGAAAAAAACCTTGAGGGCATTTCATAGCTCCACTCTATAGTATCATTTTTCTGTAATAGTATTTTAAAAAGAGGTTTCGTTGGCTCATCGTTCCGCAGATTATAAAGGAAAGATAGTGGTTTCTGCTTCTGGGAGGACTCAGGAAGCCTCCTAACCATACCAGAAGGCCAAGCAGCAGTGAGATGTTTCATATGGCAGGAGTAGGAGCAAGACAGAGAGAGGAAAGAGATACAACACCTTATTACACAATCAGATCTCATGACAATTCACTATCAAAGGATCAGCATCAAGATTAACCACGGGGGAAGGATCCTCCACCCACATCCACCCACAACCTCCTCCAGTCCATGATTAAATCACCTCCCACCAGGTACTACCTCCAACATTCAGACATAAATGTTGATAGAGAAACATACCCAAACCTTATTATGCTGGCCCTGACATCCCCAAATCTCCTGTCCTTCTCACACAGAAGGAAAATTATAATATAAACATGTGTTTTAAAAAGTTTCTAAAAGTATTAACTCATTCCAGCAGCAACTCAAATGTAAAAAATTCAACTGTCATCCAAGACAAGGCTAGTCCCTTCTGCTTATGAGTTCATGCAATTAAAACAAGATTTTTAAATTTCAAAGTACAATGATGGTAAAGGCATTGGATAAGCTTTCTCAAGCCAAAAGGAAGATTTTTCCCAGAAAAATAATGCAAATGGGATCACAGAACCAAAGCACATCCAAAACCCAGCAGGACAGTGTTTACTCAATCTTAAAGCTCCAAAATTATCCAGAGAATTCACTATCACTGGGACAGCATTAAGGATATAGTGTTTAACTATTTGTGAAACATACGCCCCTGACCCTCATCTTTCATCCCCACCCCCTAAATAATCTCCCTCATTCTCCCCACAACCCTACCTCCAAGCACAACTCTTCACCATGATTAAATCACCTTCTACCAGGTCCCACATTTAACATTCCCCATTACAATCCCACATGAGTTTTCGTAGGGACACAGAGCCAAATCATATTATTCCCTTGGTCCCCCAAATATCATGTCTTTCTCACACCGCAAAATACAATGATCTCTGCAGTCCCTCAATATCTTGTTTCAGCATTTACTCAAATATCCAAATTCCAAAGTCTCATCTGACACAAGGCTGCAGTCCCTTCTGCCCCTGAGCCTCTGAAACACAAAGCAAGTTAACTACTTACAAGGTAAAATGACTGTACAGGAATTGAATAAGCATTCCCAGCCAAGAGGAAGACATTAGCCAGAAAGAAGCACAAAACACAGATGAGACTTACAGACCCTATGCAAGTCAGAAACCCAGAAGGCAGTCATTCAGTCTTACAGCTCCAAAATTATCTTTTTTGAATCTATGACCGACATCCAGAGCACAAGATGGTGTGATGGCTGGGCACCCAAGGCCTTGGGGAGCTCTGCAACAGTAGATTTGTGGGATCTTTCCTCCACAGCTGCCCTCATGAGCTGGGCTGGTGTTGAGTGCCTGTAGCTTTTCAACACTGAGTGCAAGTTGTTGGTGGGTCTACAAATGAGGTGTCTGGAGAATGGTTCCTCCCTTTGTGGGGCTCCAACCCTTTATGTTTCTTTTGTACTGCCCTAGTAAAGGTTTCCCATGAGGCTCTGCCTCTTGGAAAAGCTTCTGCCTGGACAACCAGGTTTTTGCATACATACTCTGGAGTCTAGATGAAGGCTTCCAAGCCTCTAGTCTCTTGCTGTGTGCACTTGCTGGCTTAACACTATGTAAAAGCCACCAAGGCTTGGAGTTTGCACCCTCTGAAGCAGTGACTCAAGCTGTACCTGTGCATCTTTCAGCCATGGCTGGATCTGGAGCTGGAGCTGCAGAGATAGAGGCAGCAGTGTCCTGAGGCTACACACCCCAACAGGGGCTATACGCTGTGCCAGGAAACCTTTCTTCTGTCCTAGGCCTCGAGGTCTGTTACAGCAAGCTCTGCTGCATAGGTCTCTGAAATGCCTTCAAGGCCTTTTCCCCACTCTCTTGGCTATTAGCCCTGGGCTCCATTTTATACACATTTCTGAAGGTTTCATGAATTTTCCCACTAAAAATTAGCTTTATTTTAACCACTTTGCCTGGGTGCAAATTTTCCAAAGTTTTAAGCTCTGCTTCTCATTTAAATAGAAGTTTTAACTTGAGGTCATTTGTTTGGTCACACATAAAACCACAGGCTGTTTGATGCAGAGAGGACACATCTTCAGCTTTGCTACCTAGAAGTTCATTCCACCAGAAACACCCTAAATCATCACCCTCAAGTTCAAAGTTTTGCATGTCTCCAGGGCCAGATTACCGTGCAGCCACGTTCTTTGCTAAGGCATAGCAAAAGTAATCTTGGCTCCTGTTCCCAGTAAGTATCTCATTTTCATCTGAGACCTTCAAATCTGGCCTCCATGTCTATTCCTCTGACACCCTTTTAATTATGACTATTTAAAAAGTCTCTACGATAGTCCAAACTTCCCCTCATCTTTCTGTTTTCCTTCAAGCCCTCCAAACTCTCCAATCTTTGGCTGCTACTCACTTCTTCACCTGCTTCTACATTTTCAGCTCTCTTTCTTGCAGGTGGGCAATGTGGTAAAAGAAGAAAAGTCCATTTTCTGGGGGAAAATTAGGGCTTCAGATATTTGCATAAGAAGAAGCTGAGTGTTGGTGGCCAAGTCAATAGAAAAAGCCCTTGAAGGCATTTCAAAGCGTCACTTCCTAATTTTCTGCAGATCATAAAGAGGTTAAATTGGCAGAGGATTCCACAGGATGTAAAGAAAATATAGAAAATTCTGCCTCTGAGAGGACTCAGGAAGCCTCCCAGTCATACCAGAAGACCAAACAGCAACAGGATGTTTCATTTGGCAGAAGTAGAAGCAAGACAGAACAAAGGTGCCACACCCTGTTATAAAACCAGATCTCATGAGAACTCAGTATCATTTGAAGATGGTGCTTAACCATTGGTGAAAGATCCACCCCCCACCACACTCCCATTCCCAACCATATCCCCACCCAACACCACACCACAACCCCCTATCACACCACCACCCTCCACCACACCCCCAACCCCACTGTTACCAGACAGAAGCCTGCTGTAGAGGAGAGCATGTTGGAAAACCTCTACCAGGGCAGTAAAGAAGGAAAATAAGGGCTTGGAGCCTCCACACAGGGGGCCACCAACCTCCAGTCCTCAGATTCATAAACCCACCAACAGTCTGAACCCTCAGTGTGGAAAAGCTGCAGGCCCTCAACACCTGCCCAGCCCATGAGAATAGCCATGGGGGCTAAACCCTGTGAAGCCACAGGTGCACGGCTGAAGTGGAGGTTTTCCATGAGCCTTTACCTTTGCAGCAGGCTACTACTCCCCCTTCCTACTACCCACCACCCTCTCACCACCCTACTGCCAACCTACTCCCTTCCACCCTACACACACTCTTTCCTTCCACCCCCACCAATCTCCCATCCATGATTAAGTCACCTTGCACCAGGCTCCACTTCCAACATTTGGAAATATAATTCCATATAAGTTTTAGTAGGGAAACACCACAAAACCACATTATTCTGACCCTGACACTCTGAATCTCATGTCCTTCTCATAGAAGGAAATACAAACAAGTTGTTTCAAAAGTTTCCAAAATTCTTAACTCATTCCAGCGATAACTCAAATGTAAGAAGTTCAAAGTCTCATCCAAGACAATGCTACAGTCCTTTCTGCCTATAAGTCCCTGAATTTAAAAGGGAGTTCTTTCCTTTCAAGATACAATGATGGTACAGGCATTGGGTAAGCTTGCTCAGTCCAATGGGAAGAAATTGTTTGGAAAAAATAACACAGTATTTATTCACCACGAGAACTCATTATCACACAGACAGCATTAAAAAGATAGTGTTCAATTATCTGCAAAGGATCTGCCCCCAGCCCCATCTTTTACTCCCAACCCCACCATAACCCCCTCAAACTCCCTATACCCTCACTTCTAACCCCACTGTCAACCATGATTAAACCACCTTCCATCAAGCCCCACCTTTAACATTCCACATTACAATTCCACATGACTTTTGGTAGGGACACAAAACCAAATCATATTACTCCTCCCCTGGCCCCCTAATCTTATGTCCTTCTCACAGTGCAAAATACAGTGATGCCTTCTCTATAGTCTCCCAATATCTTAACTCATTCCAGCATTTACTGAAATGTCCAAAGCCCAAAGTCTCATCTGAAACAGGCTACAGTCTCTTCTGCCTCTGAGTTTCTGACATGCAAAGCAAGTTAACTTGCTTTGTATTGTAAAGGCATTGCATAAGCATTCCCAGCCAAAAGGAAGAAATTTGCCAGAAAGAAACACAATGAAACTTACAGACCCCCTGCAAGTCAAAAACCCAGTAGGCCAGTCATGCAATCCTACAGCTCCATAGTCATCTTTTTTGAATCTATGTCCCACATCCAGAGCACAGGGTGATGTGATGGCTGGGCTTCCGAGGCACTGAGCAGCTCTGTACCTGTGGCTCTGCAGGGTTTATCCTCCACAGGTGCCCTCACGGGCTGGGCTGATGTTGAGTGCCTGTAGCTTATAACATTAAGGGTACAAGCTGTTGGTGGGTCTATAATCTGGGGTCCAGAAAATGCTGCATTCCTTTATGGGGGCTCCCATCTTATACTCTCTTTCTGCACTGCCTGAGTACAGGTTTCCCATGAGGCCCTGCCCTTGGAAAAGCTTCTGCCTGAACACCCAGCTTTTCCCATACATACTCCGGAGTCTAGATGAAGGCTCTTAAGCCTCTAGTCTTGTGCTCTGTGCACTTGTTGGCTTGACACTATATGGAAGCCACTGAGGCTTGGTGCTTTCTCGCTCTTAGGCAGTGGCCCAAGTTGTACCTGTGCACCTTTCAGCCATGGCTAAAGCTGGGGCTGCAGGGATGCAGGCAGCAGTGTCCTGAGGCTGCACACCGCAGCAGGGCCACGGGGCTGGCCCAGGACATCATTTTTGTCCTGGGCCTCATGGCCTACGAAAGCAAGGGCAGCTGCAAATGTGTCTGAAATGCCTTCACTGTCTTTTTCCCATTGTCTTGATTATTAACACCAGACTCCATTTTATACATTTCTGAAGCTGTCTTGAATTTTCCCACTGAAAATCAGCTTTTCTTTTTGACCACTTGGCCAGGCTGCAAATTTCCAAACTTTTAAGCTCTGCTTATCATTTAAATAAAAGTTTCAACTTGAGGTCATTTATTTGGTCAAACATAAGACCACATGACACAAACAGGACACCTCCTGAATTTTGGTGCCTAGAAGTTATTTCCAATAGATACACCCTAACTCATCATTCTCAAGTTCAAAGTTTCTTGGGTATCCAGGGCAGGGTCACCATGCAGCCATGTTCTTTCCTAAGGCAAAACAAAAGTAACCTTGGCTCATGTTCCCAGTAATTTCCTCATATTCATCTGAGCCCTCCTAAGCCTGGCCTTCACTGTCCATGCTTCTGTCACCTATTTAATTATAACTATTTAACAAGTCTCTACAGGGGTCCAAATTTTCTCTCATCTTCCTGGCTTCTTCAAAGCCTTCCTACCTCTCCAATCTTTGGCCATTACCCGCTTCTGAACCTGCTTCTACATTTTCAGCTATTTTTGTTGCAGGCTGACAATGTGGTAAAAGAAGAAAAGTTCATTTTTAGGTTGAAAATTTATGCAGGCTTCATATATTTGCATGAAAAGAAACTGAGTGCTGATTGCCAAGACAATGGAAAAAAGGCCTTAAAGGCATTTTATAGCTCCACTTCACAGCACTAATTTTCTGTATGATCATTAAAAAAAAAAAAAAAAAGTTGAACTAGCCCATGGTTCTTTAGGCTTTATAGAAAATATAGAGGCTTCTGCTGGGAGGATTCAGGACGCTTCCCAATCATAACAGAAGACCAAGCAGCAACAGGATTTTTTTATATGCCAGAAATGCAAGCTAGACAGAGAATGGAAAAAGATGCCACATCCTGTTATACAACCAGATCTCATGAGAACTCCCCATCACAAGATCAGCATCAAGAAGATTGTGTTTAACCACTGGTGAAAGATTCATCCCCCACCACACCCCCACCCACAACTGTTTCTAGGAAGAAGCCTGTTGCAGAGGCAGAGCCTCTTAGAAAACTTGTACTAGGACAATGCAAAAAAAAAAAAAAAAATACATGGGCTTAGCGTCCCCACATAGAAAGGTACCACAGATCCCAGATTCAGAAACCAACCAACAGCTTACACCCTCAGTGTGGAAAGGTACAAACACTGAGCACCAGCCCAACCCATGAGGGCAGCCATGAGGGCTAAACCCTGTAAAGCCACAGGTGAACTGCCAAAGTAGAGGTTTTCCACGAGCCTCTGCCTCAGCCGCAGGCTACTCCTCCTTCCTACTACCCACCACCCTTTCACCACCCTACTCCTCCCAATCCTACTCACTTCTTTTTCCTTCTACCACAACCCCCTCCAGTCCATGATTAATCATCTCTAACCAGGCCCCATCTCCAACATTTGGGAATATAATTCCCATGAGTTTTTTTTAGGGAAACACACTCAAACCGTATTATTCTCACCCTGACATCCCCAAATCTTATATCCTTCTCACAGAGCAAAACACAAACATACATTTTCAAAAGTTTTTAAAAGTCTTAACTCATTCCGGCAGTTACTCAAATGTAAGAAGTTCAAGTCTCATCTAAGACAAGGCTACAGTCCTTTCTGCCTATGAGTCCCTGAATTTAAAAGGGAGTTCTTTTCTTTTAAGATACAATAATGAGACCGGCATTGGGTAAGCTCTCTCAGCTTAAAGGAAGATTTTGGAAGAAAAAGAACACAATTGGGACACAGGTCCAATGCAAGTCCAAAAACTAGTACAGAATTTATTCATCACAAGAACTCACTATCACACAGATGGCATTAAGGAGATAGTGTTTAACCATTTATGAAGGATCTGCCCCCCTAGTCCCACGTATCACCCCCACCCCCACTATGAACCCCCATTCTTTCCACACCTTCAGTTCCAACCCTCACTGTCCACCATGATTAATTTGCCTTCCACCAAACCCCACCTTTACCACTTTCCATTATCATTCCACATGAGTTTTGGTAGTGTGACATGGTAATTGTCCCATAAACTGCATACCTCAACCATACCTCGGCTTTCCATTGAAACTGCTCTCTGTAACCCTAATGTGGCAGGCAAGCAGTCCAAACCAAGGCTATTTTGGCCCCTGTGCCATTTAAGAAAAACTAAGACTTGTAATAAGTAACTAAGGTCTGTAATTTTCCACCCTACCCAGACAATGTGTAAACTAACGCTTATCTTGACTTCTGTGAATCACTTAAGTAACAATCGGAATGTCCAAAGTCCCCTGGCCCTCAGAATGTCCAAAGCCCCTCGCCCTCATCCCACCCAGGAGGTGGTTTATGGGCATAAAAGGTCTTGACATCCTCCTTTCGGGGCCATGGGTTAGAGAGACAATTTGGCCTAGTCTTTGTCTCAGTGATGATTTCACGCTCGCTTGGTTACAACAGTACGGACACAGAGTCAAATTATATTATTCTGCCCCTAGCCCTGCTAATCTCATGTCTTTCTCACACTGCAAAATACAATAAGGCTTCTCTACATTCCCTCAATGTCTTAACTCATTCCAACATTTACTCAAATGTCCAAATCCCAGAGTCTCATCTGACACAAGGCTGTAGTCTCTTCTGCCCCTCAGCCTCTGAAATACAAAGCAAATTAACTACTTGCAAGGTCCAATGACTGTACAAGCATTGGATAAGCATTCCCAGTCAAAAGGAAGAAATTTGCCAGAAAGAAGCAAAAACACAGATGGGACTTACAGGCCCCATGCAAGTCAAAAACCCAGCAGGCCAGTCATTCAATCCTATGTTAGGGACAAGCTGCCTCAGCAAACCCCCTCTGCACATGCTGACCACTTCCCCCAACCCTGATTGCTCTGCAGCTGCATTTCTGAACTCCTACCTAGGTGCCACATCAAGGCTGCCAGACGTGCTACAATTAAAGCCTGATTACAGCCATCGGGGAACTTCGGGGAGGACAGGGAAAACAAATGTTTATTATCCATACTTGTAAATTTCTATTTAACACATAACTGTAAAAATCCTGGGTTAAAAAAAAAAAAAAACCCACCACCAGAAAAGTCACAGAATTATATATTGTAAGTCTGTTACAAGTTAACAAACTATCTCTTTGCCTGTTACAAGCTGATAGATTATCTTATTCCTGAAACTCCTTTCTGCTCCTCTCACCCCATATAAACCACTCCATTTTAAAGCTTGGGGCTGCCTCCTCTGACTGTTACGGGGCATCCTGTCAGGTTAATAAAACATGCTTGCCTGACTTTGGGCCTATTCTCCTTTCAGCTAACCTTACATCCTACAGCTCCAACATCATCTTTTTTGAATCTATGTCCCACAACCGGAGAACAGGGTGGTGTGATGGCCTGGCTCCCAAAGCCTTGGGCAGCTCTGCACCTGTGGCTTTGCAAGATTTATTCCCCCATAGCTGGCCTCATGGGCTGGGCTGATGTTGAGTGCCTGTAACTTTTCAAAACTGAGAGTACAAGCTGTTCAGGTGGCTCTATCAATCTGGGGTCTGGAAAATGGTGCCTCCCTGTGTGGGGGCTCCAACCATATCTGTTCCTCTGTGCTGCTCTAGTAAAGGTTTCCCATGAGGCTCTGCCTCTTGGAAAAGCTTCTGCCTGAACACCCAGGTATTTCTGTACAAACGCTGGAGTCTAGAGGAAGGCTCACAAGCCTCTAGTCTCATGTTCTCTGCACCTGCTGGCTTAACACTATGTGGAAGCCACCAAGGCTTGGAACTTACACCATCTGAAGCAGTGACCAAAGCTGTACCTCTGCATCTTTCAGTCAGGGCTGGAGCTGGAGCTGCAGGTGGGCACGCAGCAGTGTCCAGAGGCTGCTCACACAAACGAGACCACCATTCTTCTCTCCTAGGCCCCAGGGCCTGTGACAGCAAGGGCTGCTGCAAAGGTCTCTGAGATGCCTTCAAGGTCTTTTTCCCATTGTCTTGGCTATTAGCACTGGGCTCTGTTTTAGGCAAATTTTCAAAGCCTTTTTGAATTTTTTAACTTAAAATCAGCTTTCCTCTTTAACCACTTGGCCAGGCTGTGAATTTTCCAAACTTTTAAGCTCTGCTTCTCATTTAAATAGAAGTTCCAACTTGAGGTCATTTATTTGGTCACACATAAGTCCACAGGGTGTTTGAGGCAGATGGACCCTTGAGCTTTGATGCTTAGAAGTTCATCCCACCAAACACACCCTAAACTATCACCCTAAAGTTCAAAGTTTCACAGGTCTCCCTGGCAGGGGCACTGCACAGTCACATTCTTTGGTAAGGCAAAACAAAAGTAGCCTTGGCTCTTGTTCCCAGTAAGTTTCTTATTTTCATCTGAGACCTTCTAAGCTTGGCCTTTACTGTGGGTACTTCTGTCAGCCTTTTAATTACAACTATTTAACAAGTGTCTACAATGTTCCAAATTTTCCTTATCTTCCTGTCTTCTTTTTTTTTTTTTTAAAGACGGGGTTTCACCATGTTGGTCGGGGTGGTCTTGAACTGCCGACCTCAGGTGATCTGCCCACCTTGGCCTCCAAAGTGCTTGGATTACAGGCGTGAGCCACCACGCCCGGCCTATCTTCCTGTCTTCTATGAAGCCCTTTGAACTCTCCAACCTCTGGCTGTTAGCGACTTCTAAACCTGCGTCTACATTTTCAGCCATCTTGGTTGTAGCCTGGCAATGAGGTAGAAGAACAACAGTCCATTTTCAGGGGGGAAATTTATGGAGGCTTCAGATATTTTCATAAAATGAAGCTGAGTGTTGGTTGCCAAGACAATGGGGAAAATTTATTGAAGGCACCTCAAAGCTCCACTTCGCAGCACTAATCATCTGTATAATCATAAAGAAAAGAGGTTGAATTGGATGAGGGTTCTGCAGGCTGTAGAGAAAGCAGAGACTTCTGCTTCTGGGAGGACTCAAGAAGCCCCCCAATCATATTAGAAGACCAAGTGGCAATGGGGTATTTTCTATGGAAGAAGAAGGAGCAAGACAGAGAAAGAGGTGCCACCCGATTAAACAACCCTATCTCGTTAGAACTCATTATTAGGAGAAGATGGTGCTTAACCATTTGTGAAAGATCCACCCCCCCACCACACCCCTACATTCCCACCACCGCACCCCCACCTCTATCCCATGCTCCACTGTTTCAAGGCAGAAGCCTGTTGCACAGGCAGAGCCTCTTGGAAAACCTCTACTGGGGCAGTACAGACGAAAAATTTAGGCTTGGAGCTCCTACACAGGAGGCCACCATCCTCTAGACTCCAGTTTCAGACTGACCCAACAGCTACAGGCACTCAACGCCAGCCCAGCCCATGAGAGCAGCCATGGGGGCTAAACCCTGCAAAGCCACGGGTTCACTGCCCTAGCAGAGGTCTTCCATGAGCCTCTGCCTCTGCAGCAACCTACTCCCAATTCCTACTACCCACCACCCTCTCACCACCCTACAGCCAACCTATTCCACCCACCCTACCCACTCCTTTTTTCTTCATGCCCACCAACCTCCCATCCATGATTAAATAACCTCCGACCAGGCCCCACCTCCAACATTCAGGAATACAATTTCACCTGAGTTAGGTAGGGAAACACAACAAACCATTTTATTCTGATCCTGACACCCCTGAATGTCATGTCATTCTTACAGAGCAACATACAAACAAGTTTTTTCAAAAGTACCCAAGTGTTAACTCATTTCAGCAGTAACTGTAATGTAAAAAGTTCAATGTCTCATCCATGACAAGGCCACAGTCTCCTTTGCCTATTAGTCACTAAATTTAAAAGGGAGTTCTTTTCTTTTAAGATACAATGATGGTACAGGCATTGGGTAAGCTTTCTCAAACCAAAGAGAAGATTTTCCCAAAAAATAACACAACTGGGACACACGCTGAATGCAAATCTAAAACCCAGCAGGATAGTATTCATTCATCATGAGAACTCATTATCACACAGACAGCATTAAGGAGATACTGGTTAACCATTTTTTAAGAATCTGCCTCAAATTTCCATGTTTCACCCCAACCTTCAACATAAACCCCCATTTTCCCCATACCCCCACTTCCAGCCTCCACTGTCCACCATGATTAAATCACCTTCCATTAAGCCTCACCTTTAACATTCCATTATAATTCTACATGTGTTTTTGTAGAGACACAGAGCCAAATCTTATTATTCTGCCCCTTCCCAACCAAATCTCATGACCTTCTCTCCCTGCAAAATACAATGATGCCTTCTCTACAGTCCTCCAATGTCTTAACTCATTCCAGCATGTACTCAAATGTCCAAAGTCCAAAGTCTCATCTGAGACATGGATGCAGTCTCTTCTGCCCTTGAGTCTGTAAAATACAAAGCACATTAAGTATATACGAGGTACAATGATTGTATAGGCATTGGGCAAGCATTCCCAGCCAAAAGGAAAAAACTGCCAGAAAGCAGCACCAAACACACATGTGACTCACAGACCCCAAGCAAGTCAGAAACTCAGAAGGTCAGTCACTCAACTCTGTGCTCCAAAATTATATTCACTGGATCTATATTCCACATCCAGAGTACAGGGCGGTGTGATGGCTGGGCTCCCAAGGCCTTCGGCAGCTCTGCATCTGTGGTTTTGCAGGGTCTGTCCCTTACAGCTGCCCTCATAGGCTTGGCTGGTTTTGAATGCCTGTAGCTTTTCCACACTGAGGGTGCAAGCTGTTGATGGGTCTATAAATCTGGGGTCTGAAAAATGGTGCTTCCCTGTATGGGGCTCCAACCCTATATTCTTCTTCTATATTGCTTGAGTAGAGGTTTCCCATGAGGCTCTGCCTCTTGGGAAAGCCTCTGTCTGGACACCCAGGCTTTCCCATGCATCCTCTGGAGTCTAGACAAAGGCTCTGAAGCCTCTAGTTTCGTGCTCTGTGCATCTGCTGGCTTAATATGTGGAAGCCACCACGGCTTGGAGCTTGCATCCTGTGAAGCAGCGATCCAAGCTGTACCTTTGCATCTTTCAGCTATGGCTGGAGCTGGAGCTAGAGCGTAGAGATGCAGGCTGCAGTGTCCTGACGCTGCACACAGTAGTGGGGTCAAGGGGCTGGCCCAGGAAACCATTCTCTCCTAAGCCCCTGGGGCAGTGACAGCAAACTCTACTGCAAAGGTCTCTGAAATGCCTTCCAGGCCTTTTTTCCATTGCCTTGAATTATCAGCACTGGGATCCTTTTTATGCAAATATCTGAAGTCTTCTTTAATTTTTCCCCTGAATAACAGCTTCTCTGTTTGACCACTTGTCCACGTCGCAAATTTTCTTAAGGTTTAAGCTCTGCTTCTCATTTAAATATAAGTTTCAAAGAGAAATCATTTCTTTGTTCACACAAGAGCACAGGCTGTTCGGTGCAGGCAGGACAACTCTTCAGTTATGCTACTTAGAAGCTTATTCCACACGTACACCCTAAATCATTACCCTCAAGTTCAAAGTTTCACAGCTCTCCAGGGCAAGGTCACCCTGCAGACTTGTTCTTTGTTACAGCAAAACAAAAATAACCTTGGCTCTTGTTCCCAGTAAGTTCCTCATTTTCATCTGAGACCCTCTAAGTCTAGCCTTCCCTGTCCATTAACTATTTAACAAGTCTCTATAATGGTCCAAACTTTGCCTCATCTTCCTGTCTTTTTCCAAGCCCTCCAAACTCTCTAGCCTCAGGCTGTTAGCCCCTTCTGAATCTGCTTTTACATTTTCAGCCATCTTTGTTACAGCCTGGCAATGTGGTAAAAGAAGACAAGTTCATTTTCGGGGGAAACTTCAAGAAGCCTTTAGATATTTGCATGAAAAAGAAGCCGAGTGCTAATAGTCAAGAGGATGGAGAAAATTCATTGAAGACATTTCCTAGCTTCATTTTGTAGTACTAATTTTCTGTATGACCATAATGAGAGGGTGGGGTAGCTGGATCACAGTTCTGCATGCTGTAAAGAAAGCATAGTGGCTTTTGCTTCTGGGAGGACTCAGGAAGCCTCCCAATCATACCAGAAGGATGAGCAGCAGTGAAATGTTTCATATGGCAGGAGTAGGATCAAGACTGAGAGAGGAAAGAGGTGCCATACCCTGTTATATAACCAGATCTCATGAGAACTCACTAACATGAGGTCAACATCAAGAAGGTGGTGCTTAACCACTGGTGAAGGATCCAGCCCCCAACCCACCTCCACCCGCTGCTGTTTCCAGGCAGAAGCCTGATTAAAAGACAGAGCCTCTTGGAAAACGTGTACTATGGCAGTGCGGAAGAATAATATGGGCTTGGAGCCCACATGCAGGAAGTCACCATCCTCCAGCCCCAGATTCATAGACCCATCAACAGCTCACACCCTCAGTATGGAAGAGCTACAGGCACTCAACACCAGCCCAGCCCATGAGAGCAGCTATGGAGCCACAGGTGCACTGCCCTAATAGAGGTTTTCCACGAGCCTCTGCCTCTGCAGCAGGCTACTCTCCCTTCCTAGTACCCAACAGCCTCGCACCAGCTCACAGCCAGCCTATCCTCCCCACCCTACCCACTCCTTTTTTCTTACACCTCCACCCAGTCCCATCCATAATTAAATCACCTTCCACCAGGCCCCACTTCCAACATTTGGGATTACAGTTCCACATGAGTTTTTCTAGGGTAACACAGCCAAACCATTCTGAACTTGACCCACCCTGAATCTCATGTCCTTCAAACAGAGTAAAAGATAATCACGGCTTTTCAAAAGTTTCCAAAAGCCTTAACTCATACAAGCCTTAACTCATACCAGCATTAACTCAAATGTAAAAAGTTTAAAGTCTCATCTGAGACAAGGCTACTGTCTTTTCTGCCTATGAGTTCCTGAATTTAAAAGGGAGTATTTGCTTTCAAGGTACAATCATGATACAGGCACTGGGTAAGCTTTCTCAATCCAAAGAAAATAAATTTTCCAGAAAAAAATGACACAAGTCTCCGGCTCCCGGCGGCTGCTTGCGCCGCAGCGCGCGCCGGGGCGCCTTGGAGCCCCAGTGGCGGAGCCCCAGTGGCTGAGCCCCCCTGGTTGGCCCCCCCAAGGTCCCCTGCCGTGCGCGAGGCAGCATGATGAGGCTCACCCTGGAAAACCGGAACGTTCAAACGAAACAACTGCAAACAGCTGTCTCAAACGTGGAGAAGCATTTTGGAGAACTGTGCCAAATCTTCGCTGCCTATGTGCGGAAAACTGCCAGGCTGCAAGACAAAGCAGACCTCCTGGTGAATGAAATCAACGCATATGCCGCTACAGAGACCCCACATTTAAAGCTGGGTCTGATGAACTTTGCTGACGAGTTTGCCAAACTTCAGGATTATCGACAAGCAGAGGTTTAAAGACTTGAAGCCAAAGTAGTTGAACCCTTGAAAGTTTATGGGACCATTGTGAAAATGAAACGGGCAGAAACGGAGTTACAGAGAGCTGCAATTGATGCTTCCCGAACAAGTCATCATCTGGAGGAAACTATTGACAACTTTGAAAGGCAGAAAATGAAGGATATAAAGACTGTATTTTCCGAATTTATCACAATCGAAATGTTATTTCACGGCAAAGCTTTAGAGGTCTACACTGCTGCCTACCAGTGTAAGGAATATTGCCGAGTTTAAAATGAGGAAACTGAGACCAGCCTAGGAAAATTAAATGCCAATTTATTAAGCTCCCGGGCGAGGTTCTGTGGTCCGGACAGTGGGGGCCAGAGAAGTCGCGCTCAACTTCCCAGGGCAAGGGGTTTTATAGGGGTCACAGGCCATCGGGTGGACATTGGGAGACAAAGCATAGGGCAATCGATTGGGTATTGGGAAGCAGAGCTTGGTCAGGGCGAGCTGCTACTGGTAGGTAGGCGGAATTTTCAGTGCGCGGGCATTAGGGGCGATCCATTGGCTATTGGGAAACAAAGCATGGGGCAATCAATTGGATATTGGGAAGCAGGGTTTTTTAAATTTCACCGGGGTTTTTTGGCGGGCTAGGTGCCGAGTGCAGGTTTGGGCGGGGAGTGCAGAAGTGGGCGTTAGGGAAGCTACGTGACGGAGCTCAGGTAAGCGCGGAAGGCTCAGGTAGTTTCCAAGCTTAGGGAGGGGTGGGCGTGTCCGAGCTCCAGGCGAGGCAGCCGACTTTACAACCAGAATATACAAAACATAGATGAGGATGAAGATTTAGAGGTTTTCCGAAATTCTGTGTATGCACCAGATTATTCATCTCGTTTAGATATTGTAAGAGCAAATTCAAAGTCACCTCTTCAGAGATCACTGTCAGCTAAGTGTGTATCTGGAACAGGACAGGTATCCACTTGTCGACTAAGAAAGGATCAACAAGCAGAAGATGATGAGGATGAAGAGTTAGATGCTACAGAAGAAGAAAATTAATTGTCTTAACTACGTTTCCATTTTCATCATAAATGACATGAAATTCACAATGACTAAACTGTATAACTTTATACTCACTTTGATATGTTAAGCCTCAAAATGAAGATCAACTAATGGAAACTTATGCTGACCACAAATGAAGGCTTGAAAAAAATA
>PVKV010035937.1:0-16105 GCA_004027835.1 Alouatta palliata
TCTTTGTAGCAATTGTGAATGGCAGTTGGTTCTTGATTTGGCTCTCTTTAAGTCTGTTATTGGTGTATAGGAATGCTTGTGATTTTTGCACATTGATTTTGTATCCTGAGACTTTGCTGAAGTTGCTTATCAGATTCAGGAGATTTTGGGCTGAGATGCTGGGGTCTTCTAGATATACAATCATGTCGTCTGCAAATAACAGCTTTTTAAGTTTCCAGTTCTCTTTCTTAAATCCCTTCTTGCTAAAACAAGCAGAGTGGTTTCTGTTTTCCTGCCAAGGTGTGACAGACAGAACATTTAAATGTTAAGATGACTTGATCGAATTCTTAGTGTCCACATATGGTGTACATACTGAAAATTTCATATAAGACAAATATTTTCCATAACCGTTTCTTGTATTTAAAGTTGACAAGAAGCATGAGCAGTGGCATGGTTCTAGCTGTTCCATAACACAAAATTTTGTTTTTAAAGTTTATTTAGAGGGTACAAGTGCAGGTTTCTTATATGCATGTATTGCATAGTGGTGAAGGCTGAGCTGGTAGTGTACCCATCATCTGAATAGTAAACATTATATCCAACCAACAGTGTATAAGATTCCTTTTTCTCCACAACCTCACCAGCATCTGTTATTTTTTTTTCTGTCTTTTTAATGATAGCCTTGCCCACTTTTAATGGGGGTATTTGCTTTTTTCTTGTTTAGATATTTTAGCTACTTATAGATTCTGGATGTTGGCTCTTTATTGCATGCATACTTTACAAATCTTTTTTCCCATTCGGTAGATTGTCTATTTACCCTGTTGGTTGTTTCTTTTGCTGTGCAGAAACTTTTTAGTTTAACTAAGTCACATTTGTCTATTTTTGTATTTGTAGTACTTATTTTTGAGGACTTGGTGATAAATTCTTTCCCTAAATCAGTTCAGAAGAATTTTTGCTAAGTTTTATTCTGGAACTTTCATAGTTTTGTATCTTACATTTAGATCTTTAATTCATCTTGAGTTCATTTTTGTATATGGTGAGAAGTATGGGTCCAGGCTTATTATTCTGCATCTGGCTATCCAATTTTTCCAGCCCTAATTGAATAAAGTGTCATTTCTCCAGTGTATATTTTTGTTAACTAATTTTGTCAGAGATCGGTTTGTTGTATGTGTGTGACTTTATGTCTGGATTCTGCTGGATTCTGTGTCTATTTTTAGAACTATACCATGCTGTTTTGGTTACTATAGCCTGGTGATATAATTTGAATAATTTGAAGTCAGCTAATGTGATGCCTCTAACTTTTTTTTTTTTTTTTTTTTTTTTTTGCTTAGAATTGCTTTGGCTGTTCAGATTCTTTTTTGGTTCCATATGAATTTTAGGATTTGTTTAATTCTGTGGAAAAATGATATTGGCAATTTGATAAGGGTTATGTTGAATCTGTAAATTGCTTTTGGACAGTATGATCATTTTAACAATGTTGATTCTTTCAGCCCATGAGCATGGGGTGTTTGTGTCATCTCTGATTTCTTTCATCAATATTTTATAGTTCTCCTTGTAGAGATCTTTTACCTCATTGGTTAAATATTCCTAGGGTTTAATTTTTTTGGTAGCTGTTGTAAAAAGGATTGCCTTCTTGATTTGGTTTTTAGCTAGATTGTTATTGGTATATAGAAATACTGATTTCTGTATATTAATTTTGGATCCTGAAACTTTACTGAAACAATTTATCAACTCTAAGAATTTTTTTAGTAGAGTCTTTAGGTTTTTGTAGATGTAAGGTCATGTCATCAGCAAACTGGGATAAATCGACTTTTTCTTTTCCAATTTGGGTACCTTTTATTTTCTCTTTTGTCTAATTGCTCTGGCAAGAACTTCTAGTACCATGTTGAATAAAAGGGTTGAAAGTAAGCATTCTTGTTCCAGTTTTTAGAGAGAATGCTTTCAGCTTTTCTCCATTAAGTATAAAGTTGGTTGAATAACAATATTTTAGCAGGAGTGTTGGAAAAGTACATTTCACATGAAGACAAAATACTGTCTTCCATTATCTTACCATTACTTCCATTATCTTACCAAATACTGTCTTACCATTATCTGGAATAGTTTTCTGGATTATTTAATTACTTAAGGTAATTATCTGGTATAATTACCTGGATTATCTGGATTTTCTGGGGTTTAGAAGGAGAGAAAATTTAATCTAGGACTTACAGTTCTTTCTTTTAGCTCAAGACAAGATTGTTTCAGAGACAATTCTCATAGCAGCAATCTAGAGATCAGAAAAAGACCCAATGAGAAAAAACATCCTGCCACAAAGTGTTATTAATGGCCAAATATTTCCTCTGAATCAGTGAACAACAATCAAGAACACAGAGAATTTTTTTTTTTTAACTAAAGGAACAATTTTAATCAGTGCCTTGGTTGACCCCTCATCAATACTTCATTAAGAGGACTAACTTTAAAAGAAATGTTTAGGACTTCTAACTATGACAGTCAAACTTTGTTGCAGGGAAACCATTTAGGGAAATAAAACTATACATGTTGTAGGTCACACATTTCATTCATAATTTTAGTAGCTTTATTGAGCCTCCCAGGGGAAAAGGCACATCCTTGAAACTTGGATTGTCTCCACTGTTGAATAAAATATTGGCAATGAGAAAAACAGGTGCCACTTTGCAGCTATTAAAATATTAATAACTGAAATTATTTGAGAGTAGGAACACAAAGGCCGCTAATTTGATCTTTTATCTATAAATTATGTGATGGGCTGAGTTGCAAAATTTCTGTGGATGCCTGTTAGCACCCATTTATCATTACACATGTCTGACATTTAAGATAAAAACTACAAAACATTATTTGGGAACATAAAGTCAGTCAAACAAGCTGAGCATTAATGAATGCAAAAGGTTGCCATGTCCTGGATGTAAAAAAAAAGATATTTTTAACTGGCTAATTAATCTCATGTTAATATCTACATTTTCTATAATATTAATTTAAATGAGACATTTGTTTTCCTTTAACCTTTCAAAACTTATTCTAAGCTTCATGTGGAAAAATAAGGACAACATGGCCAAAACATTTTGAAAAAGATGTGATGATTACCAATTAGATGTTACCAAAGACCGAAATGTATTGTAAGGAGTAGGATGGCATAGCAAGCATGGCTTAAATCAGTCATGCCACATTCATGAAAGAGAATACATCACAGCCACAAGAAAATTAGAGGCACATACTGACCAGAAAAATGTTGGTGATATATTGTGAATGTGGAAAAAAAATCCCTGTAGACCAAAGTGATTTACATGGTTATATTTCTGTAAAAACTGCACATGCATCTATAGACATATATGTAAATGCATTCATTAGCACAGAAAAACTTGCAACACACCAAACTTCTTTTTTTGTTTGTTTTAATTGTACTTTAAGTTCTGGGGTACATGTGCCGATCTTGCAGGATTGTTGCATAGGTACACACATGCCATGATGGTTTGCTGTCTCCATCCCCCGGTCATCTACATCAGCCATTTCTCCCAGTGTTATCCTTCCTCAACCTCCTTGCCCCCCACTGTCCTTCCCCTGGCCCCCCGCTCCCCAACATACCCCTGTGGCAACTCACCAAACTTCTAATGTGGTCATATTTAAAACATAATGGGAGCTAAGGTAGATGCTTGCTTCCTATTTCATGTATGTGGGTCTATGTGTGTTGAAGCACACATGGGTGATGAGTTTATGGGTAATTTTCAAATTTTTGGTATTTTCAGTATCATTTAAATTTAAATACAAAGAAATCTGTCATATACTACTTCTGTTAGTGCACACACTCATACCTATACATTTAGGCAAAGAAGAAACTTTGGTATTCTCTCAAGGGAACTGGATTAATCAGGAGACAGGTCCTTATAAAACAAGGCCTCGTGTCTTATGTGGTCTCTTCACATGAGCTCACTTTCCCTTTTCCTCTTTCTGCTTTCAAGGAGAGGAATCTGTGACAAGCTGGTACTGCTGTGGGCAGGAACTAGAGGGAGAACAATCTAAGAGAGCTGATTCCCATCAGAAAGAGAATCTGCTACAGTCCTCATCTTGAGAATCTGTAATCTGTAATCTGTAATCCTCATCTTCAGCTCACCTCTTTCTGATGGCTTACCAGTAAGCAGTAACATGTAACTGAAATAGAGGTCTTGAAGTAGCCAAGCCTTTGCCATGGTGGGCTTGTTAAAATCAATGCCACATTTATTTAGAGAAGAATACCAGGTCATACAGAATGTTCTCTCTTGCAAACAGGGTTGAGATGGAGAAGGAAGCTGTCTAATAAAATTTCTCATTTCTATCCTCTGTCTCTCTCACTTTGATTTCTAATTCACTATATGTAAAAAAGAGGTATTTTCCTTTTCTAGTAACTGAGGTCAAGATGCCCTGGATTTTTTTGAACAAAATGGTTTAGTTGGTAAACAGTGATAAGTTGTCCAGAAATTGTCAGTCCTGATCTCTTCACTTCAACAAAGACCTTGCTGCTAAGCCTCCTTAATACATGAGGTGTGTAAAACACCTGCTATAGTGCTTGGAAGAGAGCATGCTCAAAAGATGACAATTGTTAAGTAGTGGTAGTAATAGCCTGGGATTATTCCAATTAGTGAATAGTGAATAATCAATACAAATGAATGAAGTACCTGCCAGTCATAATTGCATGAGTGGACTTTCACCTACTTGAAAGGGTATGTTGCATCAGATACTCATTGTTCTACACCATTATTGACAAGGCGAATGTATACACCTTGGTGGCCTTAAAATGACAGGATGCCCACTTTTTCCCTCCTGAGCCTGAGGATAAACAGTCTCTGAAGCACATTTTTAAATGCAGGTTTTGTTAGAAGGAGGAAGAGAGGAATGGCTACTAGACAAGCAACCAACAGTGTCTGTTACAATCCTCAGTTTTCCCACTTTTTTGTCTGCCACTTCTGAGCAAATCCCATAACCATATGGTTCTGAATTTAGTAGACGTGTGATGAAGTGAGCATTAAGAGTTTCCATATGGAATTCTCTTCTCTTCTGTATATCTCATGCAATTTTATGCTTTCAGACTTTCAGATGTGTTGCTACCTTTGTTTATCATTCCTTTATGTTTCTCATCTTATTCAGTCTTTAAGATTTAGCCAAAGTATCCTTTCATTTATTTATTTATTCAACCTAAATCTGACAAATATCTATTGTCTATAATATGTTAGGCACAGAAGAATTACAGGCACAACCTCTGGTGGAGAAAATAGAGACATAAATCAACAATTAAAGCACAGTATAGAAAATGCTAATATGGAGGTGTACATCTTAGCTCCTAGTCACCAACTCCACCTGAGATAGGAAGGTAAACCTGTTGGAAGAGGAAGGCTTAAATGGTATCTGGAAGGATGAGAAGGAGTCACTAAGGCAGGCAGGCATAATAGTCCTGTCTATGTTCAATGTACAGGATTCTGAGAGAGTATGTGTGATGGTTAATTTCATGTGTCAACATGACTGGGCTAAAGGATATCAGGATAGCTGGCAAAATATTATTTCTAGGTATGTTAGTAACGGTTTTTCTGGAAGTGATTAGCATTTGCATCAGTAGATTAATAAAGATCTTCCTTCTCCAGTGAGGGTGAACATTATCCGATCTCTTGGGCCCAAACAGAACAAAAAGGTCGAAGAAGGGCAAATTATTTCTTTGAGCTGGGACGCATATCTCCTGACTTTGAATGTCAGTCCTTCTGGTTTTAGGGCCTTTTCCATTCAGACTGGGAGTTATGCCTTTGGCGTCTCAGGCTTTAGACTCAGACTGAATTACACCATCACCTTTACTGGTTTTCCAGCTTGCACGCAGTGTATCGTAGGAGTTCCCTGTCTCTATAATCATGCTGCCGTTTTTATTGTAGCTCATTCCCAAGCCATGCTTGGAATCTCCAACCCCTCATGAAGTCCCCGAGGCACATTTAGATGGAAAAACTTGTCCCTAGATGTTTCCAGTCTGCACTTTGTCTAAACCAATGTGCCTCTGCTGATTGCTTCATGCCTATAGTTGCTTATGGGAACATCCATACGTGTAGATTTTTGAAAATACTGGTGGGAGAAGTCTCACAATGGAATTGCTTTAAATAGTCTTCCACCTTGCCTGTAGTAAAAGTGAAATTTAAACTTAGAACAGTCATGAGTCATTTAATGATAGGAAAACGTTCTGATAAATGTCGTGAGGCAATTTTGTTGTAGTGTGAACATCATATATTGTACTCACAGAAAACTAGATAGTACAGCCTACTACACACCCACCCTACATGGTACAGTCTGTTGCTTCTAGGCTGCAAGCCTATGTAGCCTGTCACTGTTCTGAATGTGGTGGGCAATTGTAACAAAATGGTATGTATGTGTATAGACATAAACAAGCTACAGTAAAAATACAATATGAAATGTAAAAAAAAAGTATACATTTATATAGGGCACTTACTGTGAAGGGAGCTTGCAGGATTGGAAGTTGCTCTGGGTGAGTCAGTGAGTGAGTGGTGGGTAAGTGTAAAGGCCTAGGACATTGCTATACTTTACTGTAGACTTTGTAAATACTATACACATTGGCTACACTAAATGTATACAAAGTATTTTTTTCTTCAATAATAAATTAGTCTTAACTTACTGTAATGTTTTTACTTTATAAACTTTAAAGTTTTTAACTTTTTGACTATTTTGTAACAACATTTAGCTTAAAAACACAAACACATTGTGTAACTATACAAAAATATTTTCTTTATATTCTTTTTTTTTCTTTTTTGAGATGGAGTTTTGTTCTTGTTGCTCAGGCTGGAGTGCAGTGGCGCTATCTCGGCTCACCGCAACCTCCACCTGCCAGGTTCAAGTGATTCTCCTACCTCAGCCTCCGCAGTAGCTGGGATTACAGGCATGCACAAGCATGCCTGGCTAATTTTTTGTATTTTTAGTAGAGACGGAGTTTCTCTCTGTTGGTCAGGCTGGTCTCGAACTTCCGACCTCAGGTAATCCGCCTGCCTTGGCCTCTTAAAATGTTGGTATTACAGGCATGGGCCACTGTGTCCGGCCTTTTCTTTATATTCTTATTTCATGAGGCTTTTTCTGTGTTTTTAACTTTATTTTTACCTTTTTAAAATTATTTAGTAAAAACTTCAACACATCAGTCTAGGCCTACACAGGGTCAGGGTCATCAATATCACTGTCTTCTAGCTCCACATGGTGCCCCACTGGAAGGGCTTCGTGGGCAATAACACCCATGGAGCTGTCACCTCCTATGATAATAATGCCTTATTCTGTTATACCTCCTGAAGGACCTGCCTGAAGCTGTCTGACAGTTAATTTTTTTTAAATTTTATAACTAGAAGGGATACACTCTAGAAGAACAATGAAAATATAGTAAGAATGTCAACCAGTAACACAGTCATTTATTATCATGATCAACTATTGCTGTTCTTTATTATCTATGGGAGATTTGGTTCTGGAACCTGGTGGGAGGTGATTGGATTATGGGGGCGGATTTCTCATTAATGGTTTAGTACCATCTTGTCCTTATGATAGTGAATAAGTTTCCATGAGATCTGGTTATTGAACAGTTGTGACACTTCCCCCCTCTCTCTCCCTTCTGCTTTCAACAGGTGACATGCCTGCTCCCACTTCGCCTTCAGCTATGATTACAAGTTTCCTGAGGCTTCTCCAGAAGCTGGGCAGATGCTAGCATTATGCTTCCTGTACAGCCTGCAGAACTGTGAGTCCATTTAACCCCTCTTCTTTACAAATTACTCAGTCTCAGGTGCTTATAGCAATGGAAAAGTGGACTAATACAGACAGTAATATCTAGTACTATGTAAATAGTTGTTATAACTGTATTGTTTAAGGAAGAATGACAAGAAACACATCTATACATGTTCAGACAGATGCAATTTTAAAAAAATATTTTTGATCCACTGTTGGTTGAATCTATGGATGCTGAACTCACAGACATGGAGGGCCTACTTCATATGTATTCTATATGATACACTTTTATACAGCTGGCAGTGCCACATTTTTTTGTTTGTTTGTATTGTTGGGTTTAACAGCAGCATCATGACAAACAGGTGAGTAACGTGTTGTGCTATGACATTATCATGGCTGCAGTGTCACTAGGCAATTGGAATTTTTTATCCCCGTTATTGTCATATGTGTTTGCCACTGACCTAAATGTTGTATGCGGCACGTGATCGTATTCAATTATAATAGCTTTTTGAACATTTATTGTTTCTGACTTTGGACTTAGTATTTTACTGCTTCCACTTACATTGTGTATTTTAAAAATATTTTAATAGTTTTTTTCATATATATCTTCTATTGTGAGGTATGTTTTATAATTTTTGGAAGTATGTTGGGTCTTAAATTAGAAATAATAAATATTAAATGGTATACAATTAGCTTAAGGTTTAAATTAATATGAGTCATTTAAAAGAGATTTTAAAAATTTATATGAATGCCATAATGGAACTCCAGTTACATGTCATTAACTTATATATCAAGCAGAAATAAATCATTATTAATTATTAAAATTTTAATGATTTTAATGGTGAATATAAAAATGGGAGGAAACACAGTAATTTGTATGAATTATTTGATCACTCATCCATGAAAAAGAGACGATTATATTTTCAAATGCAAATCAGAAGCAAAGCAGAGAAGATCTTATTTATGCTTATTTAACAATAGATGTAAGTATTTTTAGTCATAATCTAAAATGTAAAGTATTAAATGGAAATTAAATGACCAAATCTCTTCCTGAGAGATGAATGGTATAATTTCAGTTTACGTGAATATAACTTTTTATAAACAGACAAATAGGAAGATATACTTTTATTGCATGTGAAAGTCGTTAAACACAATCAATTATCAATAAGCACAAGCTTAAGTGATGATTTGATTTTAAAAATTGCTTTTAAAAATTCACCCAGAATGACATATTTCACTGTCTAGCATTTCTTTATATATGCTATATTTTGCTGGAACTTGGTCATGCCTGTTGCATTATAATGCATGGTATTCTACCAGTTTACTAAAATCTATGTAATTGAACCTCTAATTCATCAATGGCAATATAAAATTTGCCTTAAATCAAAGTCTACCCTTTGTATATCTGTAGGTTTGGGTTCTATTTTTTTGTGACAAGAGCTGACTGTAATGTAAGTAAGTGTCTTACTCTTCAAAGTTGTGACCTTGTTTTTAGTCACTTATAGACTCTTATCTGAACCGGTAGCTTCATGAGGAAACATCCCAAGAATTATAATGAGAGAGATTGTTTCATCTGCGTTTAGGGTGACTTCAGGTGCCATTATCTTATTATGAAACTAAACTTTGTAAAAAGATGTGTCAAAATATTCATGTATCAGAACGTTCACGGAATTTGAAAGCTTCAGTAAAATAATTTGATTGGATAATGTTGGAGCCAAGAGTGACTTCTAACAGCAAAAAATGTCTTCAGGAGAATTACACTGTAGACTAGTGGAAACCCATGAGAATATTTTGTCAGTTATGTGTTAGGTGCTCACCATCTTCGTGCATCTCTTTAGGTAACCCAATCAAACCTTCTAAATGTCTTTGATCATTTGCAATATTAAAGAAGTGGACTATTATTAACATCCCTTGGGCCCAAACTTTCTATGATTCAATAAAGCAAAACAAGAATAAGCAAAGTGCCAATTTTTATTCCAGCTAATACAGCCTTCAGCCACTCATGTGTACACATTCATTTTATGTCACATAGATAACATAAAAAATAGGAGGAAACCTTTAGGACCATTTCAAATTTAGATTTGTAAAGAAGCCCAATAGTAAGGTAAGTTTAAAAGCACTTCCATATGAAAAATCAAAATAAACAAAAACATAGACGTAATACATGGAAAATTTAAGTTTAATGCTATTGCCATACAGGAAAGGCCTTATTCATCCCAGGCCTAAGAACCTAAATTATTTTTTCAAACTAAGACAGGGTGTATCTGGTTTTCCATGGAGGAAATCACATCTCAATGCAAATAGAAAGACTTTCCCATATGATCCACAGTAAAGAAAGAGGCTGGTAGGTATATTCATATTTCTTGAACTTTAATTCAGTTCCTTTTACTCTCAATTTTCTTTAAAAAAAAGTATTCTTAAATCACTTTAAATGTTGAAAGATAAGAGAGGCAAAAGATCTTTCAAAAAGATCAAGTGGCTAATTGTTTAGAACTACCAAGTTGCTATGTGATAGTCCTGATAAATGAAGTAAAAATAGATCCTGGCTGCTCCACAGTTTCTGAAAGGCAAAAACAACTATAGTGTAATTTATCATTGCCTTTTAATATATATCTCAGATTTTTAAAATTTCAATTTAATTCCTCCCTTTGCACACAAATCTACTTTTACTTCCTCGGTGAAATGGTTTAAGTAATTTGACTGTTTTCTGCTACAATGTGCATCAGAAAAGGTTTACAATGCAGTCATCAAAAACATGTTGGAAATGAAGAAAATAATCTTGTAACTTAAATTCAGAGTATCTTTCTTAGTGCTAATACAGACCAAGTTAAAATTGTTAATTGAAGTTTGATAGATTACAGCCCAAGGACATTGTCAAAAGAGACTTTTGCTTTTTTTTCTCTGATGTCAACACACTGTGTCAGAAATGCTTCCAAGAATAAAATGTTTTAGTTTCTTAGCAAACAGTTGTAACAATTTTAATTCTCTCTTATGGAGAGCAAGTACTAATTAAAATGCAGTGAGTAACCAACCATTGCACAGCTGGTTGCCATCTCAGAGAGTTAGTCAAGCAGCCATTTCATTTACAATATGACATGAATGGTCAAATGTCAGATTGTTGACAGTCAGATCATATGCTGTGGTCTTAGACTTGGCTTGTCATTTCTAAGACTCTCCCTGGAAGTTGCATGTGAAATGGTTTCTGCTTCAAGTTAGAAATAAAATTTTGTTCTTTGTGTTTAATTTAAGAAAAAGAAGTAATTTATTTGTGGGAAATTATAATGATAACTGTTTAGGTTATTTTAAATACTTACATATGTACACACACCATATAAGTCCTTTGTGTGTGTGTGTGTGTGTATGTGTGTGTGTGTAGGCAATTTATTATATTAAATTATAGATAATTACTGTACTATACAAATTATTTTCTCCCCTGCTCACACATCTCTTTAGCACTATTTATCTCTATTGGTAAAAATCTCATATTGCCAAAAAGATGACATTTGAGATAAAGTACGTGAAAATGTTTGGTAAAATGCTTAATGCAGCTGAGTTTTCACATATTCATGGAACTGTTTTCGAACTTTTGGTCTTCTCTTTTTCTTCTTTTCCTAAAATTATGACATGAGTTGCTACTGGTGGAAAATATTGGCATTATATCACACGTACCGTTACACAGCAACGTGCTGTTGTCAAATTGCAAAATCCTGAAACCTACTGTGTGACAGCTTTCCAAATTATATCCTTGATTTTAGGGACCATGATAAATAAAAAGAAGAAAGCAGGCAGGCTGACATTGAGAACAAGGGAACTATTAAAAAAAAAACACACAGAAAAATGAGGAGATAATAATTCAGAGACAAGGGCAAAAGAAAATAATGTATTTTAGGAGATGTTCACAGTGACCCTACATCATTATGGTTCCCTGAGTGAGAATGGCATTCAGAACTGCCCTCTGAATGCTTCTCATTTTTTAAAGTCTAACTTAAGAATCCTTTCCTTCCGGAAGCTGAGATTTCCCCAAAAGTATGATTTGTCCCAATACTTAATCCTGATGCCAAGCTGTCCATTGGCAAGAATTACTTCATTTCAGTGAAGGTACATTTCTTATTAAAGCTGAGAAAAGCTTTATGAAAATTTGCTCTGCACTGCTTTAGAAATATGTTGGCTACTCTAATTTGGTTTGGCTTTAAACTTTTCTGATGAGATTCTGTAAAATGGGCCATTACTTTCAAGGAAGAAAATCCTCATTAAAGTCAAAGCAAGAAAAAGTCAACATAAATTGTCACATGCAATACTCGGCTAAACATGAGAAGGTAAATATCCTAACTGTGAATTTCTGGAGTAGCAAAGGAAAGGAGATTGATTGCATCATGACCACTTATGAAGATGCTTAAGCATACTGGTAACACAATTTAAGAACATAACTACCATTTGCATAGAAGAATATAGTTTAATAAATTAAACTATAATAGAGAAGAAATCAGGTAGCTTTATGAAATTCCATTTGGTACTGATTAAATTTCAATTATATTATTTAGAAAAAGTACTAGTTTTCTTTTCTACAACTCAAAGGTTACTGTTTAAATTTTTCCAAAAGTTCCAAATAAGTAAAGATAGAATAAGCCTCATTAGTTTCCTGTTCTGAAAACTGTCTTGGCATTTCCTGATACTGCCACTGCCATTAGACCTATAATTAGGATTTCTATTCTGGGCAGCTTTCCAAGTACAGCTCTAAAATAAGGCCAGTTTGTGGGCATTCTGAACAAATGCCAGCCACTAAACCCCAGTGGAAGGTAAGGGGTTGCCTTGGCTAATTGGATTGTACACACTCTTGCTGTCAAGTTTTCTCTTTTTCCTGGTTCCAAACTTATTGATGAGAATATTGATTATTTTATGATGATGTTGAGTCAGAGAACTAAAAGTGGCCTTGGAAAAATATTTATGGCTCATTTCTTTTCATCTTCAAATCTTCAGGCAGGTTGGTAGGCAGGTCAAAAGAGAGATGAAGAAAAAAAGAAAAGCATAGGTAAAAGAAAGGGAAGAAAGAAAGAGAGAAAGAGAAATCTCTGATCACAACACCTAATAATGACTCATTTGGTTCTCAGTGGAACTAAAACTGGATTTTAGAGTTTTTAAGTCAGAATTGAAGGATGAGAGGAAGAGAATAAATCATTAAACAATGTAGAAAGAAAATACTTTTTTTCAGGTTTGTTAAAATAAGCAAATATTATGTAACAGCTCCTTGCCAATATATTTTACAAAACAAAGGAAACTAAACTAAAATCCTAGGCAAATGTGAGACTGTGGAGAAGAAAACAATCAAAAAAACAGCATTCTTTATTGGGCTGTTATGTTTTACTGCATATATTACCAGATTTCTGCAGACAGAGTAAAGCTGGCTTTATATTAGAGCCATAAGCCCTTCAACTTTTGATGGTTTCTAGCAGTATATTTCATCAAATGCACTCTCAGAGATTTACACAAGTTTGGCATTTACTTCTAGCCTTAAAATATAAGTCAAGATTGTCATTTAGGTCTTTTAACATGAGAAAAGCTATCAATTGCTTTATAAGACAAAGTGTCAAAGGGATACTGCATTGCCCAGTGGACTGTATATTTAACCATATTTGTTTATTTTTTAGTAAAAATGTAATATAAATAAATTTACATGTATAAACTTATGTAAATGTGTACATGTAGTTTATTTTAAAAGATTTTATAATTAGTAAGGATATATGAAATTTGCTAAAAATAATGATAAAACCTTTGGCCCTCATTCTTTTCCATATTAACCTCATCTTCTTTTGACTAAGTCTCCTTCCATCTGGACCATCTTAGGCTGCTCTTCTTTGCAGTCAATGGAGATCTCTTGTCTTCTCAAATACCAATAGTACTCCTCTGACTTTTGTTCTTTAGAAAACCTCTCCACCTGTGTACTTTTTCTATCCCATCCAGAGGATCTTCCTGTACAGCTTACCAATTAGCTCTAATAATTCATACCTTTTTAAAAAGGGAGAGAGAAAAAACTTTTTTTGCTAACATCTCTTTCTA
Source organism: Alouatta palliata (assembly GCA_004027835.1). Taxonomy (NCBI): domain Eukaryota; kingdom Metazoa; phylum Chordata; class Mammalia; order Primates; family Atelidae; genus Alouatta; species Alouatta palliata. The sequence continues at coordinate 13,762 of PVKV010035937.1, forward strand.
GCCCTACTCACTTTTTCCCTTCCTCTGTGTGGCCACAATTCTCATCACCTGCTATACAGCTATAGTGTTTCTACTTTCTTACCTGCCCCTCCCCGACTTTCTTTTTTTTGAGAAAGAGTTTCACTCTTATTGCCAAGGCTGGAGTACAATGGCACAATCTCATCTCACTGCATCTTCTACCTCGCAGGTTGAAGCAATTTTCCTGTCTCAGCCTCTTGAGTAGCTGGGATTACATGCATGTGCCACCACACCTGACTAATTTGTATTTTTAGCAGAGACAGGTTTCACCATGTTGGTCAGGTCAGTCTTGAACTTATGACTTCAGGTGATCCGTCTGCCTCAGCCTCCCAAAGTGCTGTTATTACAGGTGTGAGTCACTGCACCTGGTGACCTCTCCCTCTTTAACTCATATCAGTTGGGATTCACCCCTTACTTTTCCCAAAAAACATCTTTTGCTAAAATCACAGAAGTCTGGCCAAAAAGCAATGGGTCTTTGAGTTGTTAGCTTAACAAGCTTATCCTTTTTTGTGTGTGGTCTAAACACCACACTTCCTAGTCGAGTGTTGTTTTCTATCCTCCAAACTGCTCTCCTCCCCAGTCCTACAACAGTTGTTTCCTACTCTAAGCTATTTCTAAATGTTGGAATTCTGTAATCTGGCTTCAGACTATCCTCAGTTTTCATTCTAGTCTTTCTCACTAGATGATTGCATGTATTTCCCTGATGTTTAATGCCATTTAGAAGGCAGTGACTCTAAGCTGGGTGCAGTGGCTCACACCTATAATCCCAGCACTTTGGGAGGTGGAGGGGGGCGGAACATGAGGTCAGTTCAAGACCAGCCTGGCCAATATGGTGAAACCCCATCTCTACTAAAAATACAAAAATTATCTATGCGTGGTGGCATGCACCTGTAGTCCCATCTACTCAGGAGACTGAGGCAGGAGAATCACTTGAACCCAGGAGGCGGAGGTTGTAGTGAGCCAAGATCACACCATTGCACTCCTGGGCAACAGAGGGAGACTCCATCTCAAAAAAAAAAAAAAAAAAAAAAAAAAAGCAGTGACTCTTAAATTTATACTCCCAAGACTCTTTTTGTAGTCAACTTCTCATTGACATCTGATGGATCTCAAAAAGACAACTTAAATTCCTTGACATATCCAAAACTAACTCTGAGTCTTTGAGCCAAACCTAACCTTACTGTCTGGTCTTTCTGTTGTAAGTAATCATTAAACTTAAGTCAGAGTTAGTTGAATTACTTGAGTTAGAGAAGTGGATGGGATCTTTGAGATCTGCCTTTGCCTTTCTTTATTTGCTGTACTAAATTTCAAAATGAGTCCTGCCACTGCTTCCTCAAAAATATATCTGGAATCTGCCTATGTTGTTCCACTGCAACTGCTACCACTTTATGTGAAGTTAAATTCTCATCTTGACTTCCTGCTCCCTCTTATTTTTTTTTACCCATTCTTCTTAAAACAATCAAGTTACTATGTCCTACACTTATTTCATGTAGAGCCATACATTGCTTGACAATGGGGTACCTTCTGAGAAATGCATCATTAGGTGATTTTATCCTTTTGTGTATCTCATAGAGTGCACGTACACAAACCAGATGATATAGCCCTACTACACACCTAGGCTGTATGGTGTAGCCTAATGCTCTGAGACTACAAACCTGTACAGCATACTGAACACTGTGGGCAATTGTAAGACACTGGAAAGAATTTATGTATCTAAACATAGAAAAGGTAATCCATTGTACTACAACATTATGATGGCTAAGACATCACTAGGCAATAGAAATTTTCCAGCTTCATTATAATCTTAAGGGACCACTGTCCTATATGCGGTTCGTTGTTGACTGAAATGTCATCATGTATCTTATTACCGTAGTTCATACCCTCTTATATTACTCATTGTATTTAGAATAAAATCCCAGTTTGTAAACATGATGTAAAAATGTCCTATAATATCATACGTTTGTCTTCCTCCCTGATCCTGTCTCATCGCTCTTCACAATTACATCCCAGAGATATTGTCATTTATTTGCTCTAATGTGTCAAGCTCTTCCTTGAATTAACGTCTTCATCACTTCCTTTCCTCTACCTGAAATAGCCTTCCTTTCACATGGTCCTGGCAAATGACCACTCGTTCTTCAGGCATTGGCTAAAAGTCACTGTTTGAGGTAATCTGAATTAAGTTGTTTCTGTTGTTTTCATGTAGACCACTACTACTTTTAGTAATAATTTGTAGCATATTTATTTTTTGCTAATGCTTGTCACTTGACTAGATGTTACGTTTCAGGACAATCCATGACCCCCCCTTTTTTTTTTTTTTTTTTTTTTTCTT
>PVKV010035938.1:0-16140 GCA_004027835.1 Alouatta palliata
CCAGCCCCAGGCTCTGCACAGCAAGTCACTCACAACCACAGTTTAAAAGTTGAGACAGGCCGGGCCCTGTGGCTCGGGCCTACAATCCCAGCACTTTGGGAAGCTGAGGCGGGCAGATCACCTGAGGTCAGGAGTTCAAGACAAGCCTGGCCAATAATTAGCCTGATGTGGTGGTGCCACCTGTCATCCCAGCTCCTCGGGAGGCTCAGGCGGAGCTGCAGTGAGCCGAGATCCCGCCACTGCACTCCAGCCTGGGCGGCAGAGACGCATGAAATTCGACAGGGCTCAATTTAGCAAAGAACAACTTGCCATCGGGACCCCCAGATCCAGTGTCGGAGCCGCCAGGGCTGCCCCAGGGCCGAAGCCAAATGTCCTCAGGTGTGGAGAGGACAGTTGGTGGGAGGGGGCCCCCACTGTATTATGACCCAGTTGCTGTGACTGGCTGAGAGTCAGCTGCTGTGACTGGCTGAGAGTCAGCTGCTGTGACTGGCTGAGAGTCAGCTGCTGTGACTGGCTGAGAGTCAGCTGCTGTGATTTGCTGAGAGTCAGCTGCTGTGACTGGCTGAGAGTCAGCTGCTGTGACTGGCTGAGAGTTAGCTGCTGTGATTGGCTGAGTCAACTGCTATGACTGGCTGACACCTGGATGCTGTGATTGGCTGAGACTGGGCTGAGAGCATGCGCAGTTCTCACTCTGCGGTCTGGCTGGCCCTGGGTAGGGGTGTTTGGGGCCCACATGAAGGCTGAGTGAGGTTTCTCATTGGCTTCAGCTAGGCAACTGCTTGTTGTGGGGATGATTCCCTCAGCATCCCTAGTCATACAGCCAACTGGCAACTGGGCTTTTTGACATTGATTGGTTGGTTTGTTAATGTTTCTAAGTCAGTTTACATGCCTCCAAGTTCCGTTTCCATTTGCTTAGGTAAGACCTCAGGCTAACATACTCCTTATTTTTTGCTGCAACATGTCAAAACCATAATTCATTTTCATTTTACTTTCCTGGCATTAATAGAAGTAAATTCACATTTTCGTTGTTATTCAGAAAGTCGGTTTAATTGGCAGCCTATTTGTAATGGTGCATAGAATGCTGTCTTTTAATCATTGGCATGTTAGATTAGATGTTAACTCTGTTAATTAGATGTTAATTAATTAGATGTAATTAATACGTTAACTCTGTTAAGCTTTGTTATTAAACCACAACAGGAGTTGAGTTTTTTTCTTTTTTTTTTTTTCCTCCTAGGTTTTAACTATTTAAAACACACTCAAGCATCTCCTAACGATGTGGATACTTTCTGAGAAATTTGTCTGTAGTGATTTCATCTTTCTGTGAACACCATAGAGTGTCCTTATAATATCTAGATGGTGTAGCTCACTTCACACGTAAGTTATATGATATAGCCTGTTGCTCTCAGCCTGCAAACCCGTATAGTACGTCTCTGTACTGAATGCTGTAGTCAGTTATCACACCACGGTGATTGTGGATTGTGATTGCAAAACGTCTGAGACAGGTTTCAGTCAATTTAGAAAGCTTATTTTGCTAAGGTTAAGGACATGCCCATGACACAGCCCCAGGAGGTCCTGACAACATGTGCCCAAGGTGATGAGGGAGGGTAGAGCTTGCCTTTATACATTTTAGGGAGATATAAGACACTAATCAATATGTGTAAGATGTACAGTTGTTTGGTCCCGTGAGGTGGAACAGCTAGAAGCAGGAAGTGGGGGTGCTTCCAGATCAGAAATAGATAAGAGAGAAAAGGTTGCATTCTCTTCAATCCTTGATCAGCCTGCCAGTGAATACACAATTCTATTTGGCTCAGTGAATCTGCATTTTTACATATGCGATAGGGCAGAGGAATGCCGTCATCTTGGCCCGACACAACCTCCACCTCCTGGGTTCAAGTGATTCTCCTGCTTCAGCCTCCTTCATAGCTGGGATTACAGGCATGCACCACTAGGCCTGGCTAATTTTTGTATTTTTAGTAGAGACGTGGTTTCTGAATGTTTGTCAGGCTGGTCTCGAACTCCTGACCTCAGTTGATCTGCCTGTCTTGGGCCCCCCAAAGTGCTGGGATTAGAAGAGTGAGCCACCATGCCTGGCCAGGAAGCATATTTTGCTTCTGATACTGTCAACTGTATTTGAGGTATATGTTGTTTTCCTTGGAGCCTTAAATACTGCTTTGGTATTTTATTACCCAAATAAAGTACAGATCCCATTTTACCATTATATTCATTACTAGCTATAGAGACATCTAAATTTAGAAACATTCCAGAGTTTGGGTTTCCAGTAATTCTTTGTGATCCTCTAAAAGGTAAATTTTTTTTCACACTAGACACAGTGACATCTAAAGTCACAGTGAATGTCTTGCCTGTTTTGTTTCTCCAGTTTCATAAATTTCTGCAAAGCGTCTTTGGGAGAATGACTTTGACTATCCCTTTAAACTCTTCTGTATTCGAAAGCATGATCATCAAACATTGAATGATTGTGGTCACAAATTCTGTTTACATTCTTCCTGTCTTTGATTATTTTTTCCAGTGACAAAAATTTGCTTCTGTTGTATTGTAGTTAAAAGAAATACTTGGAAACAAAATAAAGACAAGCATTCATTAGAATAAGTGATCCAGTCACAGTTAATTTGGTGTTTGCTGTTTGAATTTGTTTTTTTTTTTTTACAAAGTCATACTTTTGAAACCATCCAGCTGTAAATTGAAATATCTGAATTTTGAATATTGAAATATCCAGATCCAAAATCTGAATTTTTTCCTTGGTTCTTAGGTGACCAGCTTTCCTGGAGAGTGAACCACACCACAAGAAAAAAGGTATGATAAGTATGTTTACAGGTATGTGTTATTTTAACATAAAACATGTAAAGGAGCCATTTCCTTGAAATTATATATTAGTTTGCATAATTTACTTTGCAGCATCATGGATGCTCTTATTTTAAAATGGAGTAGTGTCAGTTACTACTTATTAGTACAAATAAGAAATTTGAAAAAAATAACAATTTTTAGAATAAGGTTTTTTTTTAATTAGTTTTAGATTCACACAGAAATTGGGGAGAAAATGCAGATTTCCCATGTAGACCCAACCGTGTTTCGTCTCTTATTAATATATCAACATGTATCAGATATATTATTAACATCTTTTTTTCTTTTGAGATGGCGTCTTGTTCACCTAAGCTGGGGTGCAGTTGCGTGATCTCAGCTCCCTGCAACCTCTGCCTCCCAGGTTCAAGTGAGTCTTCTGCCTCAGCCTCCCGAGTAGCTGGGATTACAGGCATCTGCCATTATGCCCAGCTAATTTTCGTATTTTTAGTAGAGACAGAGTTTCACCATGTTTGCCACATTGGTCGGGAACCCCTGACCTCAGATGATCCTCCTGCCTCGGCCTCCCAGAATGCTGGGATTGCAAGCGTGACCCATCATACCTGGTCAACATCATTTGTTACAGTTAATGACTGGATATTACTATATTATTAAATAAGCTCACATTTTATGTGGTTTTCCTTAGTTCTGCCTTTTTCTGTCCCAGGATCCTGTCTAGGATCCCACATGACATTTAGTCATCATGTCAGTCTCTTATTGGCTGTGACAGTCTCTCAGACTTTCCTTCTGAGGACGTGGAACAGTGTTAGGAAGATTGGTCAGGTATTATTAGAATGTCCTCCATTGTGGTTTCCTTGGTGTTTTTCTCATAATTAGACTGGGGTTATGGGTTTGGGGGAAGCACATCACATAAACATAGTGTGTCCACAGAAAGAGTCAAAGTCTGTACAATATTTGAAGAGATGTATTCTAAGCCAAATACGAGTGACCATGGCCTGTGACACAGCCCTCAGGAGACCCTGAGAACGTGTGTTCAAGGTGGTTGGGGTGCAGCTTTGTTCTATACATTTTAGAGAGATAGGAAACATTAATCAAATGTATTTAAGATATATACTGGTTTGGTCCAGAAAGGTGGGACAACCCAGTGGGTTAGGGTGGGGTGAGGCTTCCCGGTTATAGGTAGTTTTAAACATTTTCCTATTGTCAGTTGGTTGAAAGAATTACTATCAGTGGAAAGGAGCGTCTGGATTATGATAAGGGGTTATGGACACCAAAGTTTTATGCAGATGAAGCCTCCAGGTAGCAGGCTTCAGAGAGAATAGATTTTAAATATTTCTTAGCAGATTTAAGGTTAGATTGTAAATGTTTGTTATCAGATTTAAGGTCTGATAAGAACCTAAATGCTGATTGGCTTTTCTTGAATTCCAAAAGGGAGGAGGGCATAATGAGGCATGTCTGACCACCCCTTTCCCATCAAGGCCTGAATCAGTCTTCCAGGTTAACTTTGGTGTCCCCTGATGGAGAGGAGGAAGTGTATACAGATGGTTGGGGGAAGGGCCTTTGAATTTTATTTTTGGTTTGCAGGTACTATTCTAGTCACTTCATGCCTCAAGATGTGTTATCACCATTAATGTTAACTTTGATCACCTGGGTGAGGTAGTGTTTTCACATTTCTCACTATGAAGTTGCTTTTTGCCCATGTCTGTATTTTATGTACACTTTTGGAGGAAGTCACCATGGAAAGCCCACACCTCAGGAGTGGTGAGTTAGCCCCACCTCCTTGATGGCTGAGTGTCTCGGTTAGGTATTTGGAATTCTTCTGTATAAGAGATTTCTATTCAGGCCATGTATGTATCAACTTAATCATAAATAGATACCAGTATGGACGCTCAGTTACTGTCATGTTTTGGTTGTTATCCGATTTGCAGTAGTTTGTTGCTCTTTGTTTCTACCCTGTGGCCATTGGGAGCTCTTTCCACTGGCTCCTTTGACATCATTTCGTGTATTTATTCATTTATTTACAATTTCTTTCTGTTACTTCAGAAGCACCCTGGCTCATATATTTTCTGTCCCAGTCCTATTTTCAACCAGTTTTTCAAAGACCCCTGATTTCCTTTGTTAGAGAACAGTATTAAAAACTGACATCTGGCCACTAAATGAGGTTATTGCATCATGACCCTCTCAGCTGACAGTGCAAACAAATATATGTATGTATTCTAACTGATATGTACCCACTTAATTATACAGGTTCCTACGTGGAACCATCTGTGTATGTTATATGTTAAGTTAAATCTGAGTTTATACCTACTTACATATGTATATTCTGATCCATTATCACAGAGATCATTCCAGGCTTCCCGCATTTCTTATCTATAACTTCTCACTCTAACAGTGAGGAAACCGGCTGTCACTATCTGCCGTTTATTTCATCCCTTGTTCCATCGGGAACAAGGAATTCATTCTTGATCCAGATTCCAGGTTGGGGTTTAATGAGAAATATATTTGGTCTCTGTCTCCAATTCATAGTACAGAGCTCCAAAACCTTTTATAATTTCCTGAACAATAGGGATGCTAAGGAAACATCTTGTGTTCTAACATTGGTCTTTGGCCCTGGTTCCTGATGTGGAGTTCCTAAATTCCTTGGAATCTCCTGAGTGATAGGAACGTTTTCTGTAAGGACCCTCTGTGGGTTCCTGGATGGTTTCAGCATGGGGGATGGTCACCAGAAAGACCAAGCCCTGATAAGCTTGTAACTTTTAGTTTCACATGCAATCCTTTGCCAGTGTGAAGGGACTGGAGATTGAGTTAATAGTTGATCACATCTACATGATGAAGCTTTCATAAAAATTCCTAAAATATGGAATCTGGAAAGTCCCAGATCAACTCTGACAGATATGATGTCTAGTGAGGGCTCATATTTCATAGATAGTGCCTTCTAGCCGTGTCCTGACATGGCAGGATTGGGGGGGGAAGGTTCCTAGATTATTTTATAAGGGTGCTGGTTTCACTCATGAGGGCAGCACCCTCATGATCCAATCATCCCTCAGTTACCTCTGAATACCATCCCTTTGGGGATTATGTTTCAACATAGGAATTTGGAGGGTATACACACATTGAGACCATAGTAACTAGTAAACGTAAGTGTTTCCCTGAGTTCCGTAAGCCATTATAGCAAATTATCAAACCTGAGGAGAAGGGGTGTAGGAGTGCATAGTTTCTAGCCAAGTCATAGAAGTTTGGGTAAACTGGGGATTCACTACTTTTGATTGGCATCTGAGGTTGGGGACAGTCTGGTGTTACTAAGCCTTTAACCTATAGTGTCTGTATAAACTTCAGTAATTAATTTTGTAATAATTGAAATATAAGACACCCAAGTGTTGTCCAGAGAGTTGGAAAATTGGTTGATGTGGGAAACATCACCCACCCCAATTTGCTGTCAGAAGTGAAGTGTTGAGAGTATAGGGGAAAATCATGGTTATTTTTGAAACTCAGATTCTGCGAAGAGCTCCTCTTAGATCCTTTACAGAAACACCAGATACTTTGCCTCAAAAGATGGGATAAGTAAAGATGGTTCTGGAGATGGAAATAAGGTAATTATTTTTATCTTACTGGCGCCTGTACACATTGTGAGTTCCCTCCAATTAAAAAAATGTAATAATAGTACTGTCTCTTGCTGGCTTGTATGTTTTCCTTAGGAAGAGATCTGAAGAATTTTATGTAATTAGATGTTTCATTTTGAACCTTAAAATACTTTTATAAGCGTTGCACATAGTAAGGAATCATTAAAATTTCTAACACCCCAAAGTAGTAAAGAAGTGTCATTTAATAACCTGTATAGTCAGTAAGATTGATTAGGAATAGCCATCATTTCCTGCTTTCATGCATCTCTTATAACTTGTTATAGTATAAACCTCACTTTATCTTCTACCTAAAAATTGCAGATTTGTGGTATAAGTTAATGTTGTAGCTAGTAAGTAGATGATTGGTAATTGTATTGGGTCAGTGACTTACCAATTTTTTTCATTATGTGAATTTGAGTAACACTTGAGTTAATTTTATATGTTAGATGAAATATATGTAAGTGAGGCACTTACATATCCATATTTAACCCTCAGAGTGACTCCCTGATGTAGGTAAAATTATTCCCATTTTAGAGATGAGAAAAGTTAGATCTGAGAATCGTCAGAATCACTGCCTACCATGATAATAATTCCTGATTCAATTTCACTGAAATGTAGTTTTTTACCCTTAGTAACTTTTCTAGTGCTTATTGAGTCATCGAATGAAAGCTGTGTATTTTATATGTTGGCACGTGTCATATAACGGAGGACTACAGATTTACATGTATTTACTAGAACTGATTTGATTTTTGAAGTAAATAGGTCTTCTAACACCAGTAATAGTAGAATTACAAACTGTACTAATAATTTCATTCTAGAAATTTAGAAAATTATAACATTAGTTGCAAACAGTATTGTTTATGTTTAAGTTAGTTGCCTGAAACTAATAATTGACACTCTTCCTTTTTTTCTCCTTCTTAAAAATTAGAAATCAGCAAGTGAGGGAAGCAGTAATAGATCAGGCTCTGGGAATTCTTGGAAAGGTGGAAACCAGCTGCACTGTCCTAAATGTGGTGACTTGTGCACACATATAGAAACCTTTGTGTGTAAGTATTAAGTCTTCTGTTTTTTCCATAGATTTTCTATAAATTATTAAATGTATAGAAATAAGTAAATTGTGTAAAATTTATTTACATATTTATTATTTTTCGGGACAGAGTTTCACTTTTGTTGCCCAAGCTGGAGTGCAATGACGTGATCTCGGCTCACTGCAACTTCTACGTCCTGGGTTCGAGTGATTCTCCTGCCTCAGCCTCCTGAGTAGCTGGGATTACAGGCGTGCGCCACCACACCCAGCTAATTTTTGTGTTTTTAGTAGAGATGGGTTTTCTCTGTGTTGGTCTGGTTAGTCTCGAACTGTCAACGTCAGGTGATCTGCTTGCCTTGGCCTCCAAAAGTGCCGGGATTATAGCTGTGAGTCACCGTACCTGGCCCAATTATGTAAAATTTATAAATATAGGCCAGGCGCAAATGGCTCATGCCTGTAATGAGCCAGCACTTTGGGAGGTGGAGATGGGAGGATCTCTTAAGCCTAGAAGTTCAAGACCTCCCTGGGCAACATGTTGAGACACCTGACTCTACAGAAAAAAAAAAAAAAGCTAGGTATGGTGGTGCATACCTGTGGTCCTAGCTACTTCTTTTAAGAAGGTTGAGGCTGCAATGAGCCGTGATCATGCCACTGTACTCCATCGTGGGTGACAGAGAACCTGTCTCAAAAAATACACACACACACACACACACACATATAATATAAATTGTATTAATTGTGTAGAAATATGAATTATATGAAATATGTAAATTTATGTAACTTCATTTGGTATATAAATTATATATAAATTATATGAGCTTACCTGATTCTCTCTTATGTTCACCATTTACTAGAAAATCCTCAGGACTGATAATGCTTTGCACTGTTGTATAAAAGACAATTTAAGAAAAATATGTGCTTCTTTATTTTGCTTATTTGTGTTTATTTCAAATTTGGATTTTGTGAATTTCTGTATGTGATTATTAGGCTATAGGAGAACCAAGACTTATGTATTCTGTATTTATTACTACATTCTTCAAATGCATATTGAGTATTTCACATGGCTGGAAAGGCCAGTCATTCAAATATTAAGGTAATTTCCCTTAATACTTACCAAAGGAGGTAAGCCCTCAGTTCGGGGAACCTTCTGATAATTATTAATGATTCAAACATGCAGAGAAGGAAGAAATCAGGGCTGGGCACAGTGACTGACACCTGTAATCTCAGCACTTTTGGAGGCTGAGGTAGGCAGATTTCTTGAGCCCAGAAGTTCAGAACCAGCCAGAGCAACATGGCAAAACCCCATATGTATAAAAGATACAAAAATTAGTCAGGCATGGTGGCACATGGCTATAGTCCCAGCTACTCAGGGGACTGAGGTAGGAGGATCACTTAAGCCTGGGAGGTGAGTCTTCAGTGAGCCAGGCTTTGAACTCCGGCCTCAGTGTTGAGGAAAGAGCCTGTCTCAAAAAAAGAAAGGGAAAAATCAACTGTTCTACTTTTGCCATTAGTGTCTGTAACTCTGAAATGCAAAGATGCTATTACAGATATTTTCAGTAATGAATCAGATAATCAAAAGACTCATTACTTAAATGATTTAGAGTTGATGGTAGTTAATTGCAACACCATGTCATCCTTTCTGTACAATCCAGTTGTACATGATTGTAAGAATTCAGTGTCTGATGGTTGGCTGGAGAGTATTCTCTCTTTCCTGACCCTAATTTTGAGACTTTGATTACAATTTCATATTTATGATTAACAGTAATTGGCTACCATATGAAAAGGTACTAGATGTAGTTGTTAATCAAGAAATTTTCCTTCTTTTTTTTGAAACGGGGTTTCATCATGTTGGTCAGACTGGTCTCAAAGTCCTGACCTAAGGTAATCCACCCGCCTCAGCCTCCGAAAGTGCTGGGATTATAGGCGTGAGCCACCACACCCGGCCAGCCTCCTTTTTTTTCTTGAAATAAGCATTTCAGCATTTACAGACCTAAAGAATAATTTCATGCTGGGCACGGTGGGCTTATTACTGTAATCCCAGCACTTTGGGAGTCCGAGGTGGGTGGATCACCTGAGGTCAGGAGTTTGAGAGCAGCCTGGCCAACATGGTGAAACGCTGTCTCTACTAAAGATACAAAAATTAGCTGGGTATGGTGGTGGGCACCTGTAATCCCCTGGGAGGCTGAGGCAGGAGAATTGCTTGAATCTAGGAGGGCAGAAGCTGCAGTGACCAGAGATTGTGCCACTGCACTCTAGCCTGGGAAACGAGTGAAACTGCATCTAAAAAAAAAAAAAAGAAAGAAAAAAGAAAAAGAATTTCTTAGAGTAGAAAAGGAAAGAAACTAATAAATGCCAACCTTCATAGTTTTATTCTTGCAACCTCGTTTTGTCATAGCGAGAGTATTCTCCTTGTTATAGATGAAGAAACGAGATTTAGCAAGTTTAAGTAACTCATTCAAGGTCACATAGCGATGAAGATTTGCTGTTAAGATAAGATAGGAATTTCTTGTCTCATACATTTCTACCATCTGGAGATTCTTTAGGAGTAAACTAGCTCCTCTTGGGAGTAAATTTATTTTACTTGTATGCATTCTTTCCAAAACTTGCCTGGTTGTATTCATCACTAAAGATGACTGTTAAACTTAGAGATTCCCAAACTCCTTCCCTAGAGACTAAGATTCTGTAGATGTGGGTTGGGATTCTCGAATCTGTATGTTAGTAGTTAGACCAAGTGTGGAAACACTACTTTACTGTAATCAATTCAAAGCTCAGGCCTGTTTGCTTTGAAAATTCTAACTGGGGAGGGTGATATGGGAGTAGAAAATGTGGAAGTAAAGAATGAAAAAGGAGTACACACTTATATACAAAATTAACAAGCAAAAGTCAACCCGTTATTCCCCTTGACCCACGCATTTAGTTCGTAACTGGTCTGCTTGTCTCATGTCTGTCTGTGACTACCACCACCAAAATATCATTATCTTCCTCTTTACTTCCATAATGGATCATTGAGCACAGTGCCCATCAAATAGATACTAAATTCTTAAATAGTTATTGAATGAGGAAAGACAAGGTTAATGTTTTTACTCTGTTGCTTGAAATCCTCCAGTGGTTCCCTAATCTTATTTAGATGCCTCCCCCTTTGCCGCTCCCTGGGCTTCCTGTGCATACACTGGACTATAAATGCTAGTTTGCTGATCTGTCATCTGTCACCACACAATAGACTGCAAGTTGCTGGGCAAAGATGTTGTCTTCATCATTAAATCCCTAGTATGTAACACACAGAGGTTTAGTAAATGTTGAAAAAAATCATAGGGAGTCCATGTCAATCTAGAAAACTTCTTCAAGCTCAAGAACAAACTTGATACTCATAATACTGATACTGTCACAGGTTAATTGATAGAAACAAGTGCTTCTTGAAGGCAGGGTTCCAAAACACCATGACAAATTGTGCCCTTACTTAGTGGTACATTTTCTGGAGGTGGAAATTAACAACTGAAAGTTATAATTTATTTCTAATGTATTTGTAGTGTGAACTGAATGTTACTGAGGACACTCTGAAAGCTATAGCCAGATTGGCACTAGAACGAAAAACAGGTGCACGAGGCCTTCGGTCCCTAATGGTGAGTTGGCATTATTTTGTAAAAACTAGATTATATCTTGGTCTGAGTTTTGAGAATATTAAACTTCTCTTTTTTTTCTTTTGGAAAATATATCTAGAAAATTGGCATAAAGTTGTTTTTTAGTTTTTGGGTGTTTTTTAAAGAGTCTCAAATAAAGGAGTGTAGTGGTGTGATCTTGGCTCACTGCAATTTCTACCTCCCAGGCTCAGGCTCAGGCTCAAGCGATCCTCCCACCTCAGACTCCCAAGTAGCTGAGACTGTAGGCAAGAATCACCACACCCAACTAATTTTTGTATTTTTAGTAGAGACGGGGTTTCACCATGTTGGCCAGGCTGGTCTCAAACTCCTGACCTTAGGCGATCTGCCCGCCTCAGCCTCCCAAAGTGCTGGGATTATAGGTGTGAGCCAGTACACCCGGCTGATTTTTTTTTTTTTTAAATCACAATAGATTATATTTTGCTTTTTTTCAAAAATGAACTTTAAGATGTTTGCAGCAAAGGACATATACATAATATGATTAATGAAATAGAAAATCAGGATTGGGCCTGGTAACTCACACCTATAATCCCAACCCTTTGGGAGGCTGAGACAAAAGCATTGCTTGAGACTAGCCTGGGCCACATAGAGAGACTCTCATCTCAAAGAAAAAAAAAAAAACAAAAAAACAGGCTGGGCGCAGTGGCTCACACCCATAATCCTAGCACTTTTGGAGGCTGAGGCGGGTGGATCGCCTGAGCTCAGGAGTTCGAGACCAGCCTGGGCAACATGGCGAAACCCCATCTCTACTGAAAATACAAGAAACTAGCCAGACGTGGTGGTGCATGCCTGCAATCCCAAATATATATAAAGATACATGTATTTGTTATTGTTGTTTGTTTTTCCTTGAGTGAATGGATTCCAGTTTGTGATTTATACAATAAAAGCATTTGTATGTAATCTGTTTTCAGTGTGATTCATTACTTTGTGTCTCTTTAGGAAAAGCTGTTACTAGAACCAATGTTTGAAGTCCCTAATTCTGATATCGTATGTATGGAGGCTGACAAAGAAGTAGTAGAAGGAAAAAAGGAACCAGGATACATCCGGTAAAGTGTATTTTCAAGCCAGAACAGATATAAAATTTAAGATCAGCTCCTCATTGCTGTGTTTGTTGGTTCATCATTTTGAAATTACATAAAGATTCTTATATTTGTAAGGGAAGCAATAATCTCAGGTTTTCTTTAGAAGAATCTAATTTGGGTTTATAAAATAATATTATTTTGTGAGTCTTTGAAAGGTGATCTTCAGGCTGGGCGTGGTGGCTCACGCCTGTAATCCCAGCACTTTGGGAGGCCAAGGCATGCAGATCCCATCTCTGCTAAAAATACAAAAATTAGCTGGGTGTGGTGGCATGCACCTGTAGTCCCAGCTACTCAGGAGGCTGAGACAGAGACTTGCTGGAACCCAGGAGGTGGAGGTTACAGTGAGCTGAGATAGCACCACTGCACTTCCAGCCTGACAACCGAGTGACACTTAGTCTCCAAAAAAAGTTGATCTTCAAAATTGGTCTCCACCTTTTTCCCCTAAAAGGAAAATGTGAAAATGTTTCAAAAGAGACATAAAAGTAATCCATCTATAACATCTGTTCCAGGAAGAAAAAAGAACAAAAAATGTAATCCAAATGAGATTAAAATGAACTTTGCTGCTGATTCTCTAAATTTATTAATGACTTGTTTTTCACAATTTTTTCTCTCAGTAGTAGTGTCATCAGTTGACAAATTCAACACCTTTTTCACCTATATATTTATCTTATTCGAAGGGGTCAGCAGATTGCCTCATAAAGGGCTAAATACTTTTGGGCCATGAGGTCTGTATTGCACCTACTCAACGCTGCTCTCATTGCAAGAAAGCAGCTATAAGACAATACATAAATAAATGATTATGTCTGTGTTCCAGTAAGTCTGTATTTACAGTAACAGGCAATGGGGCTGGACATAGTGGATCACACCCATAATCCTAACACTTTGGGAAGCTGAGGCTGGAGGATCCCTTCAGCCCAGGAATTCCGGACCAGCTTGGGCAACATAGGGAGATGTGTCTCTACAGAAATAAAAATAAAAAATTTTTTTCTTAATTAGGTATTCCAGCTACATGGGTGCATGAGATGGAAGGATTGCTTGAGCCTCGGAGGTTGTAGCTGCAGTGAGCTGTGATTGCACCACTGCACTGCAGCCTGGGTGACAGAGAGAGACCCTGTCTCAAAAAAAAAAATAACAATTTTTAAAAAGGCAATGGGCCGGGCATGGTTGCTCATGCCTGTAATCCCAGCACTTTGGGAAGCTGAGGAGGGTGGATCACCTGAGGTCAGGAGTTTGAGACCAGCCTGGCCAACATGTTGAAACTCCATCTGTACTAAAAATACAAAAATTAGCAGGAAATGGTTACATGTGCCTGTAATCCCAGCTACTAGGAGGCTGAGGCAGAACGATCACTTAAACCTGGGAGGTGGAGGTTGCAGTGAGCTGAGATCATGCCACTGTACTCCAGTCTGGGCAACAGAGCAAGACTCTGTTTAAAAAGAAAAAAAAAAAAAAAAAAAAAAACTCCATCTGTTCCATCAAGGCATGGGATGGTGGGCTCGATTTCAGTTGAAATTTCGAAAATCACAGCCTGAGATACTCTGAACACTGATTTTGATTTCCCAGGGCTTCCGCCAGGGTGCGCCCAGCTCCTGCCAAACCAGGAATGTGCGCACGAAGCACAGTGGATTCCTCACTCGTGCCCTGGGACTTCAGCCCTCAGGAAGGAGCCTCCTTCTCCTCAGGACCACCCGCCCGGGAGAGGCCGTGATTCAGGACAGTCAGTCACCATGTGAGGGAAGGAGGAAATTGCTTCCTGTCAGCAGCCACAAGTGCTGAGGAGGGACCACCGCCATGGGCCTTATTTCCCTGTCACGGTCTACACAGCCTATTGTAAAATGGTGTCCCTTCTGCCAGACGTTGACTGCGTGTCATGACAGCTGAGTGCAGCTTGTCTTATAAATCTGGGCTTGTTTCTGGGGAGAGGTTGTGGTGCTGAGAAAGGAGTGACAGTGAGCAGTGCCATCAGGACAGGCCGGGGGGGGCAGTGGTTAAGGACCCACAGGTGTTGCAGGGTCACAAACACTTTCACTCAGGTTTTAATAGTTCATTTGTGTCACAGCATTAAAGTACTTGAAAGAGTGTGGATATATTTAACAGTAGACCACATGATAACTAGAAATGTTAAGTTTAAATATATTGTTTATACCTCTCCCCACAAAATAACATATATCAAATACTAATACATAAATGTGTAAAGATTGTGAGCTGAACAAAGTACAGATTTAGCTTGAGAATCTCGGGAGGGGGTATGATGTCTTCGACACTTTCCTATACCTGCCAGACTATCGGAACTGCAGTAGCACTTCTTAATTGTGTTTGAGGGCCGTGTAGCTGGGGATCTGGACAGAAGCAGTTTTTGTGGTTGGAGGTCCATGCAGCTGTGGACCTGGGGAGGAGCAGTTCTTTTTGTGGTTTGAGTTCCAGGCAGCTGTAGACCTGGGCAGGAGCAGTTCGTTTGTTTGAGGGTAAACAGCTATTGACCTCGGCAGGAGTAGTTCTTTTTGTTGTTTGAGGTCCAGGTGGTTAGGGTTAGGGTTAGGGACCTTGGCCGGAGCAGTTCATTTTGTAATTTGAGGGTCTCACAGCTGTGAACCTGGTCAGGAGCAGTTCCTTTTGTTGTCTGAGGTCTGCACAGTTGTGGATCTGGGTAGGAGCAGTTCTTTTTGTTGTTTTAGGGCTATACAGCTGTGGATCTGGGCAGGAGCAGTTCTTACTTAATTTGAGGGGAACACAGCTGTGGACCCATGCAGGAGCAGTTCTTTTTGTTGTTTGAGGGCTGCATAGTTGGGGATCTGGGCAGGAGAAGTTCTTACTTAATTTGAGGGCCGCACAGCTGTAGAGCTGGGCAGGAGCAGTTCTTTTTGTTGTTTTTTGAGGTCCACACAGCTGTGGACCTGGGCAGGAGCAGTTGTTTTTGTAGTTTGAGGGCCACAGAGCTCTGGACCTGGGCAGGAGCAGTTCTTTTTGTTGTTTGAGGACTTGAGCTGTGGACCTGGGCAGGAGTAGTTCTTTCTATAGTTTTAGGGCAGGCTGCTGGGAACCCCGGCAGGAGCAGTTCTTTTTGTTGTTTGAGGGCCTTGCAGCTTTGGACCCATTACCAGAACCATGTTGACCTACCACTCATACCAACATCCATACTCATCTCCCTGACACCCACAGCCATGTTCACCCCCCACGCATACCTACAGCCATGCTAACTCCCACCCATACCCGTAGCCGTGGTTACCTTCCCCACCCAAACCCAGTTATGTTCACCTCCAACCCACACCTACAGCTATGTTCACTCGCCACCTACACCCACAGCCAAGTTCTCCCCCATGCATAGCCGCAGCCATGTTGACCTCCCTCATATTCCCAGAGCCATGTTCACCTCCCACCCACACACACAGCCATGTTCCACCACCCACCCATACCCACAGTCATGTTCCACACCCCACCCAGACCCATAGCCATGTTCATCACCCACCCACACCCACAGCCATGTTCACCCAACCCACACACAGCCATGTTCATCCACACCCACATCCATGTTCGCCTCCTACCCACACACACAGCCATGTTCACCCCACACCCACATCCACAGCCATGTTCACCCCCACCCACACACAGCCATGTTCACCTCGCACACACACCCACAGCACTGTTCACCTCCCACCCATACACACTGCCATGTTCAACCCCACCCGCACCCACAGACATGTTCACCCCCCAACCACATCCACAGCCATGTTCACCTACCCACCCCCACAACCATGTTTACCACCCACCCGCATGCACAGCCATGTTCACCTGCCACCCACACACAGCCATGTTCACCTCCCACCCACACCCACCGCACTCTTCACCTCCCACCCATACACACTGCCATGTTCAACCCCACCCACACCCACAGAAATGTTCACCCCCCACCCACACCCACAACCATGTTCACCTCTTCA
>PVKV010035939.1:0-16142 GCA_004027835.1 Alouatta palliata
CCAGCTTGGATTCATTCTCCCCGTCATATTCAGGTACACTGATCAAGCGTAGATTAGGTTTTTTCACATAATCCCATATTTCTTGGAGGCTTTGTTTGTTTCTTTTCACTCTTTTTTCTCTTGTATTGCCTTCTCTTTTTATTTCATTGAGTTGATCTTCAATCTCTGATATCCTTTCTTCTGCTTCATTGATTTGGCTATTAAAACTTGTGTTTGCTTCACGTAGTTCTCATGCTGTGTTCTTCAACTCCATCAAGTTATTTATATTCTTCTCTAAGCTGGTTATTGTAGTTAGCATTTCGTCTAACCTTTTTTCAAGGTTTTTGGTTTCTTTGCATTGAGTTAGAACGTGTTCCTTTAGCTCTGAGAAGTTTGTTATTATCCACCTTCTGAATCCTGCTTCTGTCAATTCTTCACACTCCTTCTCGGTCAAGTTGTGATCCTGTGTTATTGAGGAGTTGTGATCCATTGAAGGAGAAGAGGTGTTCTGGTCTTTGGTGGTTTCACCTTTTTTGTGCTGATTTTTTCCCATCTTTGTGGATTTACCTGGCTGTGGTGTCAGAGAGCTGCTTGATGAGGTCGCTTGTCTGCTGTGGGGGCACTACTGTGTTTCTAGGGACTCCTTCAGGTTACTAGGGAAGCTTCCTGTGTCTTTTTTGTTTATGCTGGGAGATTAGGCCTACTGCTTCCACTGACCTGTAGACGCTGCTAGGTTGTCAAGAATGCTGTCCCGTTGCTCCATAGGCTTCCTGTGTTTTTTTGTTAAAACATGTAGCTCAGTCCCACTCCTCTAGTGGTGGGTTGTGCCCTTCCTCCACTGGGCTGGATCATTCAGGGTTCCCCTCAGACTGTGGCACTGGCTATGCAACCCACTAGAGTTAGAGCTTCAGCCCTCTGGGGTTTCTGGGGAGGTTAGGTACCCAGCCAGCCGCACCTGGCAGTCTCCCCCTTTCAGCTTTCTCTCTGGTCATGGGGTAGGGGCCACCCAGCTGCTCCTGCTTACAGCTCCCTCTCTCTCCCAGCGGGGGGAAGGGGTGATAGCTCAGTCTGCAGACTCTTATTCAACTCTGCACTTGTAATTCCCGGCACTTGACTGGCAAAGATCCCCTCTTCTGTGTATTGCTGAGACTTTGGGGGAAGCACTGTATCTGGACCGGAGCGCCAGAGGTGGAGCCCCGGACTCGCAGGTCAGATGCACTTTCTGGGTGAAGCATCACCCTTCCCTGCCTCGGTCTGCCCTGAGTGGGCTTTGCTCACCCTCGTACCAGACCCATTGAAATGCACCTGGTACCTCGGTTGGAGCTAGGAGATCTCTCAGTTTCTGCATCTCTTTCGCTGGGTGTTGTGTGCTGGCGTTGTGTCTAATCCGCCATCTTGGATCCGCCAAAAAGCGATGTGCTTAATGAAACCTCTGATCAATCCTAGAATTGATACCTACAATGAGAAAAAATTATCAACTCAGACCTTCTTTATCCTAGAATTGATACCTACAATGAGAAAAAATTATCAACTCAGACCTTCTTTGTTTTTGTTGATTATTTTTCCTCAAAATTTCTTCAATACTGCATTCCTAGAATTTGAGAGTCTTTAAAATAAAATGTATCTTAAACAAGAATACATTTTATTTTGAAAGGTAAATGGAAAGAGCAGGAACTAACACAGGTACTTTTGAGTCTGGAGTCTTTAGATATAATAAATAATTTCAGGAATGGTATGTATGGCACCTAAAGGATGTGATTTAATTAAAAAGGCTTTTGAAGCTTTCTTGTAGACTGGTTGTTAATTATGGCTTCACCTGTGTTTCTCCCAGAAGGCTTCCCTGGCCTCTTAACTAAGTTAATTGTCCCTGCAATCTGCTCCTTGTATTTCTTCTATCATAACGTTCATCACCCATGATTGTGATTACTCAGTTCAGTGTCTTCTAGGCAAACCATCCTTTCAGCCTTGTGAAGACAGGAGGAATCTATCTGGTCCACACCATCCGTGCCCTATCCATGCACTTTAATATTATATACCCAGGTTCTAGAAGTTTCTGGCCACAATGAACGTGTGTTGAATGAATAAAAAGTTTAGAAAACTTCAAGCTAGTGAACAGTCACATGAGGAGCCTCATCCCCACACACAATTCCTACACACACAAAGTAAAAACGACACAGTCAACATGAGCAAATCAAGAAAAAAAACTGTGGCAATTATAAGCGATGCACGGTGAAAAATAGCCCCTTTACCTCAGTTATCAGAAATTTTCAAAAGGGTATTTTTTGCCTGCATTTTTTAATCTGATTGCTTCACTTCTTTAGTTTGGTCTTGTGAACATGATTATATTTTTTAATAAAGTGCTTAATTTGCATACATGCTTTTAATTATATGTTGTTTTACAGAAGCCTTATCTACTCCCATGCTGCCTTTTTCTCAATTATTTTAATTTTGCCTTTTGCAAAACATTTTAAATATTTGATTTTAGCCCCTAACACAGACTCCAAATCTGTGCTTGGAATTTGGAGATCAAAGTACTGTAGCTAATCCTTAGGATATTTGCCATCATATGATTTAAGAATCCATCTCTTATCAAGTTTCTGTGGTTTTCTGGAGTATTCACTGGTCATAATGTCAAAATGTGCACATCTGAAAGTATTTTTGAATTATGCTTTCTTTGTACTCTTCCATATTTAGTTAATGGGACAATATCCAGCTCCTGAATGGCATTGAACTCAATCAGACCATCTCCAGTCTCCTTATAAAGGATTCCTAAGTTGTAGTATCACATGTTTTCAATAAACTTTGGTTTTTTTTCCTCTAAACAGAGCATATCTTATTCAGAAAGCTCCTGACAGTAGGAAAGGAATTGATAATGAAAAGAAAATGAGTCCAAAGTAGAATTTTTCCTCATAGCTTTAGGATTTGCTATAAGACAATGTGTTTCACTGTCTGACCTGCAGCTTCGAGAGTCAGTTGCCATGAATTCTGATCCTGTTTCTGGAAGTAATTTATTACATTATCTTGTACAAGCCTCTCTGGGACACTCTTTCTTTCCTTTTAATCACAAATAAGAGCAGCAATATAGTTTGCAGGGTTCATAAACAGCAATACATAAAAGCAAATATGAAACTAGAAAGTTCCAAAAAGTGCTCTAATCTAGTGCCAGTGAAGGCAAATTTTGACAAGGATTTCACAAATAAAGATGGGAGTTAGATGCGTAATTATATGTGACCTGTTTGGTTAATAGTCCCACTGAAATACAGATAGATGGATAGATATAATAGATATAATAGATCTACACATGGCAAGAAGCAGGATTTTCAAAATTATCATGAATGTCAGGTATTTACTCTTGGCTTATATTTACTCAAATTCAGTCCTTCAAAGTGCTATCTTTTTGTTCTTCACAGGAGGAAAAGTCTATTTTCACACCCCAGTGTTTATCCCTAAGGATTAGCCAAGTGCTTAAACTGTATCCATTTTATATTTCCAAAAATAAGAAATTGTTCATTGAAAAAGATTAAGAGAGCAAGGTGAACCAGGTAATTCTAAATTTCCCCGGATAATACTTAGAATGAATTCTCATCCATAAACATCCTTTGCTGAATGACGTTTCAGCTCCAGTGGCATCTCCATTGCAAAATCCAAGTAACACAGTCTATTCAAAGAACTTCCTGAAAATATCCTTTCAAAAACTTTTAGCAGTAGGTGATGATTAATCATAACTTGTATGTCATCTGAAAATAAGTATCAAGTTTCTCAAAGAAAAATTACATATTCCAACACTTCTAAACACAACTGGCTGCTAAGTTTCAGAGTCCATATTATTTAACTGCTTAGAGTAAATACAAAAAGAAAGTATGATAAACTAGGTATTGTGGTTTTGCTCTGTAAATTTAAACCCATAATGCCATTGTTTGCCTGTTGATGTTTAAATATTCAGGCTGTGACCTTGAGTAAGATATCCAAGCATGGAATTTCATCATAGGATGTTGGGATTTCTAGCAGATGTTTTAACTTTGATTATTCGTTGGTGGAATCCAAATCTTTTTTTTAAATCTGCAGTCAAATACTGGTATGGGGTTCTGTTTAGGAATCAAAACTGACTGCAGCTTGTCATTTGGTATGTGTGAAAATAGGTACTGAAGAAAATTTTAAACACCTGAGGATATCAAAGTGCAAAATTGCTGTTTCTAAAAGCTTGTCTTGAACTTTCTATGTAAAAGAACATAATACAAAGCTACTGTATCATTGCCCTAAACCATGTTCTATAACATCAAAAAATACACATGACTTTTCATCTCTTTGATTTATTGAGAACTGATAGAATCACACCTAGGTAATTTACCCAAGATACTACAGTATGCCTTACATAGGATGTGCCTCCTACTCTATGGTCATTCTCAGGGGACAAATGCTTCTTTCCTGTTTTATAATATGGAAACACAGCTTCCTTGCCTCCTTCAGTCTGTAACCCACATCTGAAATTAAATGTTTGTGATCACACTTTGAAGCAGTTTGTTTCAGTAGGTTACTGATACTGCAAGGGATTCATCCTTTAGTATTAAAAAATAAATAAATAAATCTGCTACTTGATTCTGCATCCCTGACCTCTCCCCCAAACTCCAGCCCCATTCACCATCTACAAAATGCCTACTAGGCATCTCAAAATTAACATGGCCAAAACTGAACAGGTAGTTCTGCCCTTCATATAGTGCTCCCGTCTCACCTATTTCCATGGTATTTCCCCAGCTCCGTAAATGACACTTCATTCACCCAATTGCTTAGACCAAAAACCCTGAAATCATCCTCAGACTCCCTTGTTTGTCTCACATCCCACAGTCAGTTTCAGCAAATCTTGGCCTCTCCACCTTCACAATGTGCCCCAAATCCAGCTCCTTTACAGCTCCTCCTGACTTTAACCTCACTCTTGTAAAGCTGCTCTCACCCTTTGCTCTCACCTCACTCTTGTAAAGCTGCTCTCACCCTTTGCTCTCACTCCACTCTTGTAAAGCTGCTCTCACCCTTTGTTAAGAACCACAGCAGTGGCTTCTTAACTGGCCTCCCAGCTTCCTCTCTGATGTCTGGCTTCCTTTCTGGCATCCAGCCCCCTCCTCATTGGTTTCCCAAAGTTAACCAAAATGATCTTGTAAAATGCACATCTGATCCTGCACTCTGCCCAAAACCCTCCCCCTGCTGCTATTGTGTAATACTTAGAAGGACTTCTAAAGCTATTCCCAAAGTTATCGTGATCCACCCAGAGCCCTCCCTCACTAACTTGACCTCCTTGCCTTCCCTTGAGCAAGCTGAACATGCTTCCACCTCAAGGTCTTTATATTTTTTGTCTGGAACCCTTTCTCTTAGATATGATCACAGTCACCCCTTCACTTCATTAGGTCTTGGCTCCTCTGAGATGCTTTCCCATTAAGACAACCTAAAATATTAAAAATGGCCAGGTGCAGTGGCTCATGCCTGTAATCCCAGAACTTTGGGAGGCCAAGGCAGGTGGGTCACTTGAGTTTGAGACCAGCCTGGCCAATGTGGTGAAACTCTGACTCTACTAAAAATACAAAATTAGCCAGAAGTGGTGGTGGACACCTGCAATCCCAGCTACTCGGGAAGCTGAGGCAGAAAAATCACTTCAACCTGGGAGGTAAAGGTTGCAGTGACCTAAGATCATGCCATTGCACTCCAGCCTGGGTGACAGAGACTCTGTCTCAAAAATAAAATAAAAAATAAAATATTAAAAACGTTAATTATAAGATGTTTGCTAAATTTTACCTAAATATCAAACATTTGCATGTAGTTATATTCCCTATTCTTGATAATACTTTACTTCTTGGAATTTCACATTTAAGCCTTTATTTGACTTTCTACATCTCTGTTTACTAGACTTCCTACAAAATAAAAGCTACCAAAAGAAAAACATGGGAAAAATATGTAAGTGCTCTGGAAACAGAAATGAGTTTGATTTTTGGCTCTGTTTACCAGCTAAATCACTTTGGATAAGATTCTTGAACTTTCTTAGTATCAAATTATTGATCTAGAAAAGTGAGGGGAAAGGCATATATATAAAACGTTTTTTTTAGATTAAGAGTTAACATGATCCTAGGCACACTAAGGCAGATTAAAGGCTTTATATGTATTACTTCATTTAGTCATTACAATAGCCCTGTGAGAAAAAGGGATCTATTCCCTATTTGCAGGTGAGCACTCCAAGACTCAGCAAGATTAATAGGCCCAAGGTCACACAACTAGAAAAGGACAGAAGTAGAAATACCTTGGCTGTTGCACATGAAGTTTACACTCATAACCTCTGTGCCTCCTTGAAGGGCTATTATAGAGAGATGATGAAATAGAGTCTGTGTACTGAGTAGCCCACACAGCCTCATACATCAGAGGTACTCAATAAATGTTTCCCATTTCTCTTCTCTTTTCCCACCACTGACTAAATAAATTACCTTGGCCAATGTACTAACCTTTCTAGGCCATAGCTACTTTTTAAAATAAATAATGGTTCTCTTTTTTCTCATTACAAAGGCAATACATGGCTATTAAAGATCATTTGGACAAAAGATATATATATATAAAGAAATTAAAATTTATACATATTCTTACCACCTAAAGAAAATCACATTAATATGCAGATATATGTATTATAGTATTTACTTTTCTATATACTATAAGAATACATAATCTGGCCAGGCGCAGTGGCTCACACCTGTAATCCCAGCACTTTAGGAGGCCAAGGAGGGTGGATCACTTGAGGTCAGGAGGTTGATACCAGCCTGACCAACATGGTGAAACCCTGTCTCTACTAAAAGTACAAAAATTAGCTGAGCGTGGTGGCAGGTGCCTGTAATCCCAGCTACTGGCAAGGCTGAGGCAGGAGAATCCCTTCAATCCGGGAGGCGGAGGTTGCAGTGAGCTGAGATCACACTACTGCACTCTAGCCTGGGCAACAAGAGGGAAACTCTGTTTCTAAAATAAAAACAATACATAATCTTTTGGGAGAGTAAAACTGAAATAATCCTATATATGCTGCTGTGTAATCAATTATTTAAATAATGATATTTAGAAACATTTTATCTCACAATATTCTTCTAAGACATGATGTTTTGTGGTTGCATAGTATTTGTGGTAATAACAGTAATAATAAATTAGCTAAAATGTATTGTGTAGTTTAGTATTATACTGAGATGTTTCACAGTTAAATTATTCAACTCTAAGAATCCTATGACATAGGTACTTTTATTATCTTCATTTCACAGATAAAAAAACTGAGGCAAAGAAAATTTCAGTCACTTAACCCAGGTAACCCAACTATTAAATGGCAGAGCCAGAATGGGAGCTCAGGCACATGAGCTCCACAGCCCATGCTCTGGAAAGGATATACCATGTTTTTTTTTATTAATCCATCTTTATTAGAGATCTGGATTGGTTCTAATTTTTTTATACTATTACTAATAGTGTTAGGTATGAGCTGAGAGGAGAAAAAAATAATAGTTTAATAAGTATGCTGATGCAAACTTTTGTTTGCCTCTACGGTTTTATCACACATCCCTAGAGTTTAAATTCCTGAAATAATAGTTATTCACATTGTTAATAGTCTTGGCAAATAATGTCAAATTGCTCCCCCAAAAATACCATATCAATTTATCCTTGCAGAAAATCTTCATCAATTACTTTTCCTTCTCTGCCTTACCAATATTGACAATTTATTTTTTTAAACTTTGTTTGATAGAATAAAATGGTGCCTTTCTACTATTTTAAATTTCAAAACTAGAAATCGTTAAGAACTTCTTTCTATATGTTTATTAGTCATTGTTACTTCTGTCCAATTTCCTACTAGCATGTTTTCTTAGTGTTTTATGTTTATGTATTAAAGATACTAATCTTTTGTTCATCATCATATATGTTGCCGTTTTTTTTCCAGCTTTGTTTTTTGTATCTCAATCTGGATAGTTTTTGTTTTTGTTTTTTTAATGTATGGATTTTTGTGTATTTGCGCCTTCACTTCTCAGCTGTAAAATGTGGGAAGAATAAATAGGTTTACAATAATTGATGCTGCCTTGAAAATGAATAATATTATTGTCATACTACTACAGGAATAGGCAATAAAACATAATAGAATCCAAAAACAGGCTTCTCAATAAGAACATGGAAACATTTGGAGAAGGACGTAGTTTTTATTTAGATGGAATTGGGAAAATTGACTTTCATATGGGATAAAAAGCGAGATTCGTTCTCTACTTCACCACAGAGACAAAAAAAAATTCCATTAAAGCTTCAGATTATATAAGCTAGAGTAATGCTTAATTATTATACAAATCTCCGAATTCTAGTAATGAAACAAAATAGCAGTTTATTTCTTACTTGTAGAATATCCAATGAAAGTGTTCTTTGTTTTGCGTTGGGGTATATGATAAAAGCTCTCTTCCATGCAGTCATTCAGGAACCCAGGCTGACAAAGGCACTGCCATCTTCAGCATATTGCTTCTAAGAGCATTCTTACCACCAAAATGCAACTGACATAGAAAAAGAAAAAGTGATAAGCCATATGGGCTTGCCCTAAGCCTGAAAGTGGCATATATCATTTCCATTTATCTTCCACTAACTAGAATTATTCACCTCATCTCACCCAGATCAAGGGGTCCAGAGAAATGAGACATCTGGACGCGCAGGCACTTCTCAGAGATAATGCTATACCTTGGAAGGGAAGCACATATCTGTGGTAGACAGCTAGCTACCTTTGACATAAAGACTATTCTGAATAGTCAACATAAATTTATTAACTAAACAAACATATAAGTGTGCCAAAATAAAATATGGGAAAATATTTTTATAATCTTGGTTGGACAAAGTCATTCTAGATGACTTCTGTGACTTTTTTCTTTCTTTCTTTCTTTCTTTTTTTTTTTTTTCCAAGAATATACCAAGTAAGACTTCTGTGACTTTTAAATGATATGAAGTCCAGGAGTCTAAAGCAGGAGGGGCATGGTTTTGTTTTGCCTATTGTATTTGCAAAGATTGAAGACTTATAATATCCCAGGTAATACATGAAAATGCTTAGAATCATATCTATCACATAGTGAACAGTAAACATTAGCTTTTACTAGTACTATTTTTTTTATTATTAGGATTCCTTTTTATTAACAAGGAGAGAGAGAAGTAAGTGTTTCCATACATTGTTAGGGAGAATTGGTACCATCATTTTGAAGGCATCTTGAGATCAATCACAAAACAAAATATGCCAACAATTTAGTCTCAAGGAATTTACCCTTAAATTCCTTATCCTAAAAATAGATGTATAGGACTATTCATTTCAGCATCATCTTAATAGCAAAACCAGAAGTAACCTAAAATTCATTAATAACTGTGTTAGTTCATTTGTGTTGTAATAAGGGAATACACAAGGCTGGGCATTTATAAAGAAAGGAGGTTTATGTGGCTCACAGTTCTGCAGGCTGTACAAAAAGCACGATGCCTGCATCTGCTGCTGGTGAGAACCTCAGGCTGCTTCCACTCATGGCAGAAGGTGAAGCGGGGCTAGCATGTGCTGAGATCACGTGGTGAGAGAGGAAGCAAGAGAGAAGTGCCATGTTCTTTTTAACAACCAACTCTTAAGGGAACTAATAGAGCCAGAACTCAGTCATTACCTCAAGGATAGTACCAAGCCATTCATAAGCAATTCTCCCCCATGACACAAACACCTCCCATTAGGCCTTACCTCTTAACACTGGGGATCAAATTTCCACATGACATTTGGAGGGTCAGATATGTAAACTATAGCATAAGTAATTGGTTAATTAAATAAATTAGTGTCTTACTTTATATGTATTTGTATTGTTTTGATATTTTACCTTATAACTTTAAAATGTGTATTTCATTAAAATTATTCAAACTTTAGCTTATAGTGAGGCCACTAAAATAATTCAAAGAACTGAAACAAAAAAGAAAATGTGGTGGGACAGGGGGATATAAACATTAAGAACATTGTGTTTGTTGCACTTCTGATTTTCCCAGAGAGAACAAGATGAAATAAGTTTAAAGAGAAAGGGGTAAATTCATGTCCGTTATTAGGGAAAACTTTCTGAGACTCTAGAATAACTTTTAATTTATAAAAACTTTAAAAGCCTGAAGCCTCCAGACAGTTTCTAGGAGTCAAGATGTACCCTCTTTGTGGCTTACCTCTAGAGAATTTATCTGTCCTTATAACCACTAGTTTGAAAGTGTTCAACCATACTTTGTTTGATCCAGATGGTTTAGTTCTTTTCATTGTGTTTTTGCATTGAGCCATGTTATACCTTCTCAAAGATGCATTATGCAGTGTAATTGTAGCAGCAAAACACAGACCATCAGGTTCAAATGTACAATTGGCCTTGCTTTAACCCAGTCCTTGAGTTCATGATAGGGAAGTTTTGGATGTGAATTTACCTTATAATGAAGGCTTTTTGGTATTTCAGTGACTAACACCTTTTAGACAGGGTCCATGGTGATCAATTCATATTGATTTTGCTGACTAAATAATACTTGAGCAAAGTTCCGGTGACATCTAAAAATAAGCTCTTTCATAGTCCTTATGTGTCTTAAATATCATTATAGTATTTATTTTGTTCAAATCTTTGCAGTCACCTCAAATTTCCAGAATTCCTATGTAAATCATTCTAAGTAATTCAGTAAATTTGTGAACCTACTTCCTAATACCTTGTAAACCTGCATTTCACATTTCTACTGGTCTGCTTATAATCAATAGCTCTTTCTTCACTGCTTCCCAACTTCTAATTTGTTTCCTTTGGGAGAGGTAGATTTTAAGAGCTCAGGATTACATGGTTTTTTTTTTTTTTTTTTCATGCTATTTAGAGCTCCTCCTTGTTTATTAGTAGTTATATGTCTTTCTCTAGTCCCATTTTCTCTTGAAGCAGCCATAAAAGTACCATCTGTTTTTTAGCATCATTCTATTTCTGCTTTCTCCTCCCTGCACTTTTCTCTTCTCTGAATGCTTTATGTGATAACAATTTATTCTTGATTTATTATCCACCTGCTTTCACAGCCTTCCCCTTTCTGTTCCTCCTCCACCCCATCCCACCCTGAATGGAGTGGTATACCATAGTTCTTAAGGACACAGCTCTGGAGTAAAGTAAGGACCAGCTCAACCACTTGTGCATGTTGGGCTTTAGTGACTTGACCACCACGAGCCTCAGTTGCTTCATTTATAAGAAAGAGAAGGTTATAGTACCATCTACTACATAGGGTTTCTTGAAGAATTAAATAAAATAATATACATCAGGGTTTCTCAGCCTTGGCACTATTGACATTTGGGACTGAGTCATTCTTAGTTCTTGAGGCTGTCCTGGGCATTGTAGGATGTTAAGCAGCAACCCTGGCCTCTACCATTAGATCCTCATAACAACTCTCTTCTCAGTTATGACAATGACAAATGTCTCCAGACATTGCTAAATATCCCAGGGAGGCAAAATTGTCCCCATTCAGAACCACTGACATAGAAGCATTTAGCACAGTGCCTGGTACATAGTGGGGACTTAATTAATAATCATGATGAATGGATGGTCAGATGAATGATTGAATATTCATTTTTAATACAAGGGTCTAATATAATTCTTGATAGTCAGTTAACCACCTAATACATAAATGGATAAACAATGAACATGAAGCCAGTGAGTTTCAAGGGCTGTCCATAGTTTCCACCTTATACTAAAATGCAGTATCTTCACTAAACACAAGCTTACTATGTTTCAAAAAATATTTTAGGCAATTAACTAACTGCACAGCTTAAGCTACTCCCCCAATTTAATATATATGCATATATTTTAAAGAATTGGGAGATTTTAAAATAAACTCTAATGGATGATAGCTATAACAATTATGTTGTAGTAGAATTCATTGCTAAAACATGAAGTGATCTTTTGATTAACCTGAGTATTTCAGGTTGATATTCCAGTGAATAAGCCATTGATGTGGTAAGAGAACAAAGCTCAGGCAGCTTTTAAGTATTTGTTAATCTCAGTTATCTTATGTAAATATTTGAGTGCCTACGGTGTTTCAGGCACTGTTCTGGGTACTTAGGATACATTCGAGAACAAAACAATGATCCAACCCTGTGGAACCTCCATTCTATAAAGTAATGATCACAAAAATAATAAGTACAAATATAGAAATAAAAATATAGATTACTCACAACTTCTAAAATATTAGCCTAGGAAATACTCTAGGTGGTACTGACAGCAAAATTCTAGTGGATGACTGTAACTGAACCAGAAATATTTTTGTGACTGCATTCACTGTTTGCCATTTGGTTGCTCATCTGTGTTTTCAGTTTACTGAACTCTAACTTCCTTGTCTGATCTGAATTACAATGAAGGTATTAAATCAAATCTGTGGTTACCTTTGCATGTTTTGGAACTTCAAACATTTATATTATGATTCACTGTGTGCATAATTTTTTAAATTGTCTCAAATCAACAATCATACTCTTTTCTAGGTTTTTCTCTAATCAACTAACTTTATAGCATACTTTTTGTGCTGTAGTCTAACAAGCCAATAGCTGATATTTTTAAGAAAATGAATACAATGTATGCTTTTTGTGCCTCACTTTTTTGGCCAGTAAAATGGGATCTGTGAGATACCTAACACATAAAGTTGTTATACGGATTAAATAAAGTAATGTTTATTTAAAAAAAAAAAAAAAAAAAAAAACTTAGAACTAAAGAAAATGCCAACCACATAATAAGTATTAAGTGTAGTATTTTTTGCACCCCTACTGGCCATGTACTTTTTTCTAGTATTTCCAATATTTTAACTTAGTAAATTAGGTAGTATATCTTTTTCTTTTCTTCCTATACTTGGGAGAAAGAAAGCAGGATTACAAGGAAATAAAAGCAAAATTTATATCCGACAGGGCCATATAAGTAATGTCTCTTTGTAAACCACTAGTCTCAGGAGTAAATCCCTCCACATGATGAAAACCAAGAGAAGTGTTTGCATGTAACTCTTTTTCTAAAGATTTTTTAAATTGCAAAGACACAGTCATTTTTGTAAAATTCCAACATACCAAAATTAATAATTTAGAAAGTGAAAAGCCCCTTTATGCATGTATTAATTCCAGCTCACTACCTTTAGAGATAATTACTGGTAATAATCAATGTATAGTCTCATTTTTTTCTTTTTTGAGACAGAATCTTGCTCTGTCACCAGGCTGGAGTGCAGTGGTAGGATCTCAGCTCACTACAACCTCTGCCTCCTGGGTTCAAGTGATTCTCATGCGTCACCCTCCTGAGTAGCTGGGATTACAGGCACCCACCACCACACCCAGCTAATTTTTGTATTTTTAGTAGAGACAAGATTTCACCATGTTGTCCAGGATAGTCTCAATCTCCTGACCTCATGATCCACCTGCCTCAGCCTCCCAAAGTGCTGGGATTACAGGCATGAGACACTGTACCCAGCCTAGTCTCAAATTTTTTCCTGGTCATATACTAGTATATATTTTTATTAAAACAAAATCACATTGTACATAGTTTTGCAACTGGCCTTTATTCACTTAGGATATGTCTTTGGTATCTGTGTCACCACGTTTAGTTCCTTCTTGTTTCCAACAGCTGTTAAGAGTGGTAACTCTCTGGATCTCTAGGTACTTACCCACAAAAGCAAATGCATTAGAGCTGGTTGAAAAAGTCTTTCAGGACGGGCACCAGTGTGCCTGTCATCTCAACTTTTTGGAGGCCAAAGCTGGCAGACAGTGTGAACTCAGAAGTTCAAGACCAGCCTGGGCAACATGGCAAAACCCCATCTCTACAAAAAATACAAAATTAGTGGACTGATCCAAGATGGCCGATTAGGAGCAGCTCAGGATTACAGCTCCCAGCGAAAGCACAGAGGGTGAGTGGACCCCGCATTTCCAGACGGATTTTTATTGCCCACAGACCAGGAGATCCCCAGGCAGAGGAGCCCCACGGGATGCCAGTGTGGCTGCTTTGGCCGGCACGGCTGTTTGGCCGGCGCTGCTGTTTTGGCCAGTATGGCTGTTTTGCCGGCGCCTCAGCACGGCAGTTCTCCATGCAAAATTCACGAGTCCGGGCACCATTTTAGCTGGCGATTGGAGCTCCTGGGAGACAGAGTCACCCATTCAACTGATAACAAACGGGACTGAAACAGGGAGCCAGGCCAGGAGATTCCCGGGCAAAAAAGCGCCACGAATCTCAGCGTGGCTGTTTCAGCCAGCACAGTGGGTCGCTACATGGGAAATCACACATATCCCAGCACCTTTTCAACAGGTGACTGGAAGACCTGGGAAACAGAGTTGACCATTCAACTAAAAAGAAAAAGGGGGCTCTGAGGCAGGGAGCCAGGTGATAAGGCTCGGCTGGTCCCAACCCCACAAAAAACCAGCAATCTGAAGTGCTCTGGATTGAGAGTTTCACAACAAGCACGGCTGAACCTGGGACAGTCCAGCTCTGTGGGGGAGGGGCATCCTCCATTACCGAGGCAGTCCACCACTATGGAGGTAGTTTGCCATTGCTGAGGCAGCCCGCCATTGCCAAGGCAGCCTGCCATTACAAAGAGAGTCCGCCATTATAGAGGTGGGCCGTGATTGCCGAGGCAGTTCTAACTATACCCGTATAAACAGGACTGCAGGGAAGTTCAAACGGCAGCTGGGTGGAGCCCACAGCAGCTCAGCAAAGCATCTACAGGCAGACAGTGACTAGGCTGCCTCCTCGCTGGGAAGGGCAGCCCTGAAAAAAGGTGGCAGCACAACAGAAACTCATAAATAAAGCCCTAGATCCCCGGGACAGATCACCTGGGGAAAAAGAAAAAAAGGATTTATGAGTTCTGCTGCAGCAGACTTAAAATATATCTGCCCAGCAGCTCTAAATGAACAACGGAGCTCACAGCTCAGCACTTGAGCTCCTATAAAGGACAGACTGTCACCTTAAGCAGCCCCCTGACCCCCATATATCCAAAGAGTCACCTCATAAAGGAGAGATCAGACTGACATCTGGCGGATATCCTTCTGGGTCAAAGATACCAGAAGAAAAAACTGGCAGCAACCCTTACTGTTCTGCAGCCGCTGCAGGTGGTGCCCAGGCAAGCAGGGCCTGCAGTGGACCTCAGCAGTCCTACAGCAGAGGGGCCTGAATGTTAGAAGGAAAACTAAGAAACAGAAAGAAATAACTTCATCATCAAGAAACTGGGCATCCACTCAGAGACCCAATCTGAAAGTCAACAACTACAAAGACGACAGGTGGATAAATCCACAAAGATGGGAAGAAACCAGTGCAAAAAGGATGAAAACACCCAAAAGCAGAACACCTCTCATCCAACAAGGGATCATAACTCCTCACCAGCAAGGGAACAAGGCTGGATGGAGAATGAGTGTGATGAATTGACAGAATCAGGCTTCAGAAAGTGGGTGAAAAGAAATTTCGCTGAGCTAAAAGAACATGTTCTAACCCAATGCAAAGAAACTAACAACCTTAAAAAAAGATTTGACAAAATGCTAATGAGAATGAACAACTTAGAGAGGAATATAAGTGAATTGATGGAGCTGAAAAATACAACAGGAGAACTTCACGAAACATACACAAGTTTCAACGGCTGAATTGACCAAGCAGAATAAAGGATGTCAGAGGTCGAAGATCAACTCAGTGAAATAAAATGAGAAGGCAAGAGTAGAGAAAAAAGGATAAAAAGGAATGAACAAAATCTCCAAGAAATACAGGAATATGAGAAAAGACCTAATCTACATTTGATAGGTGTACCTGAATGTGACAGAGAGAATGAATCCAAGCTGGAAAATACTCTTCAGGATATTATCCAGGAAAACTTCCCCAACCTAGGAAAGCAGGCCAATATTCAAGTCCAGGAAATACAGAGAACACCACAAAGATATTCCTCAAGCCGGGCGCAGTGGCTCATGTCTGTAATCCCAGCACTTTGGGAGGCTGAGGCGGGTGGATCACGAGGTCAAGAGATCAAGACCATCCTGGTCAACATGGTGAAACCCCGTCTCTACTAAAAATACAAAAATTAGCTGGGCATGGTGGCGTGTGCCTGTAGTCCCAGCTACTCGGGAGGCTGAGGCAGGAGAATTGCTTGAACCCAGGAGGCGGAGGTTGCGGTGAGCCGAGATCGCGCCATTGCAC